>VUQR01017569.1:3602-14869 GCA_015108515.1 Hemichromis elongatus
AAAAAAAATATACGTGTGTGTGTGTGTGTATATATATATATATATATATATATATATATATATATATATATATATATATATATATATAAGAGAAAAAAGATATCATAAGGAGGAATTGTAAAGTTTGATGGCCACAGGTGGGAATGATTTCTTGTGGCATTCTGTGCTGCTTTGTCTTTTGCTGAACGTGCTCCCGTTGCTGTCCAGCTTGAACAGAGGACCTGTGTAGATTAGTCCAATAGTGTCTGAATTCACACACACTCTATGGTCTGCTTGTCAGGTAGTCAACTGTCCAGACATCCACCTGAGCCCAGTTAGTTTGATATCAAGTATGGTTGGTTTGGTGGTGTTGGAGGCATGGAAAAAGTTGGGGAAAAAAAACAAAATGCCAAACTCCCACAATGCCTGCTAGGTTTGCCAGGTGGGTGTAGACGTGGTTGAGCAGGTAGAGACATAGTCCTCATCTGGGCTGGTAGATAAACTGAAGGAGGGCCATCAGTGAACTAATCGCGTGCCGGGGCTGGTCTAGGATTAATATCTCCAGAGTCTTCATAATATAAAATATCAGGGCCACTGGGATGGCGTGACCTCTTCCACAGCATGGGAACCCAAAGTAGAATCAGGGTTATCCTGAAGATTTAGTGCAACACACCACAAAAATATGTTATCTTATCTCTCCTCACAGGTACAACCCAGAAAACCTCGCAACGTTGGAGCGCTATGTGGAGACGCAAGCAAGAGAAAATGCCTACGACCTGGAAGCAAACCTCGCTGTGCTCAAGCTGTGAGTTACATACACAGCAGCTATTCAGCTGTAAAACACACACACACACACACACACACACACACACACACATATAAGCAGAGGAACTTTTATCCTGCAGGGGAGTTGAGCCCTGACTATGGCGTGATTCTGACCATAAAACAGTCAATGCCAACTCGCCTCCACTGCTGGATGTCGGCTATAGGAAGCAGCAGACTTGCCTTTGGTAGCGAAAGAAAGAAAGTGACTTTTACACACTGCTGAAATATTAATGACTCTAAAGAATCTGGAGACAGAGGCAGCTCTTAAGAATATGCCAGAATGGTGATTGGCTATATAACTGTGTCTTTATGTTATTTACCTGTTGGATACCTTGATGTTTGAGTGGTGATGACTCTAATCTTGACATCTGTGCAGGTACCAGTTTAATCCAGCATACTTCCAGACTCACGTGACCTCACAGATTCTGCTGAAGGCTCTGACCAACCTGCCACACACAGACTTCACACTCTGCAAGTGCATGATCGACCAGACACACGTATCCTTTTGGTGCTTTCTCTCTGAGCATTGCTGTGAGATTTATATGTGACACGTTTGTTTTGTTCTCTGAATTTCCCAAAAATCTGTGTGCTGATAGGAGTCAAGGAAACTTTAAGAAGTTGATTAGAAGTTCATTCTTCTGTCACACTTTGGACAGATATTTCTTTTTTTCACTGAGTATGAACATTAATCCTTTTACACGGCTGCAGTAGAAATGTCCCCATTATAGCTAATTGAAGTCCACCTCTTGTGATACTTAATGTAATCCTCAGTGAATTGAGCTAACCAGCTAAAATAATTATTTCCCCCCATTCTAGACAAAAATGAAACAGTATTGATATTTGGTCTGAATTCTGCGTTCATGCAGGTCATTAAAATGTGAAATCAGAATTTTCTGGAGGTGTTAAAATTGCAGGTGGTTTGCTGGTATAAAAAAATTACTAGAAGAAAAAGTATCTGTACCAACTAGATTAAAAGCACCATGAAATATTTTTTATTTTAGGATATAAACCACCCACAAACACACACACACACACACAGTATTGAGCTCCGTGGGGCCCTGTTCATTGTGGAGTGAATCGAGAGCACTCCCTGTGGAGGGGCAGTGTGTTGAGTGGCAGTTCTTGATTATATCAGAAATTCACTGATTAAAGCCATATTAGAGAGTCTTTGTGCAGGGCTGTTTATAAACAGATCAGGGTGGTGGTGATGGAGGAGGTGGGGTCTGTGTTGGGGTCAGGGGGCATTTCCTTGACTACTGTGTCGCAGCAGGAGGAGCGACCCATCAGACAGATCCTCTACCTGGGGAACCTGCTGGAGACATGCCACTTCCAGAGCTTCTGGGTACGAAACTCACACTGAACCACATGCACACAAATCTCCAGCTGCATCCGTGGAAGAGAAACACAATAAAAGCTCAACAATGCCGTCAGCTCGGCCGTGCTGAGGACACACGATTTCCAGAAACTATTAGTAATAGTGGGGACAAAGTAGCTGGTAGAATTCCACTTTTACGGTCTTTTCTGCTTTTTTTTCTTCAGAGTTCAAAGGGCAAGTGGAAGTGATGGGTCCAGACACTAGCATGCGTTGATTGGTTGACTGTAGGATTAAACTCTCAATGTTAGCAAAAAATTGAATAAAACATTTGGACAGTTTGAGCCACACATCAGAAATTGTGTCCTGTCCTCCTGCTTCTAGACAAAATGGATAAAGTTAATCACCTAAACGAAACTCCGACCTGCCGGAGTCATCAGTGCTTATCTTTGCCTCAAACCTCACCTGCTGCTGTTCCCTTTGTTTTAGTATGAACTGAATGAATGAATTGTGTCCTAATCTCTCTTGAATAGTTTGTTTTGGGCCCTGACGTCCAACTTGGAACTCTTTGAATAAAGTATTCTGCTTCTATTTTTTGAAATGCTTTTGAAGCATCTTTAAAACAGTTTTTATTTTCGTCTCAATCCTGATTGTGATTCATCCCTGGGTGCCTTTTAGGACATTCCTGATTTCTGTGTTGCGAGATTTCTGGTTTTCTCGTGCTGATGTTTGTTTCCTCTCTTTCCTGCTCCGTCCCGGACAGACGAGTCTCGAGGAGAACAGAGAGCTCATCGATGGCATTACTGGTTTTGAGGACTCGGTGCGCAAGTGTGAGTATCATCCTCTGACTCAGCATGGCGGCCAGCGTGCCGCGACACTGAGCACACGCAGGTGCTTTAATTGAACAACCTGTGGAAGATTACCGGGGACAGACACGCCCACACGGTGCAGTGATGCAAAATCTGAGAATAAATCACATGAAACTGTCTGAACATGTTAAAAACTTGAATGTTTTCTCTTTAGTTATCTGCCATGTCGTGGGCATCACCTACCAGACCATCGATCGCCGCTTACTGGCCGAGATGCTCGGAGACCCACTGGGTGAGACTTTTGACACACATATGTAAAAACCTGCAGATGGTCGTAGTCTTTAAATATCAACCTTTGATATTTAAAGATTATAAGTTGCTGCCGTGTTTTAACCGTGACGCGTATCTGTAAAATCAGCATCTACTGGAGCTTCTAATGGGCACCGCTCAATATAAATCAGCAGCGTTTAAAGGAAAGCGGACGATCGGACTCGATGTTGGTGGTAAACCTGTGTGTGAACCTGTTTTCTGTGTGTGCAGACACACAAGTGAAGCTGTGGATGAACAAGTACGGCTGGACAGAGAACGAGGACGGACAAATTTTCATCTTCAACCAGGAGGAGAGCGTCAAGCCCAAGAACATCGTGGAGAAGATCGACTTTGAGAGTGAGTGCTGCTGCAGCGTGCGTTAGTGCTGAAAAGTCACAGCTAACCGTTCAAAAAACCCACAGAGCATCAAACCACTCGAACGCCACATTGTTGTAATTACTTTTGTTGTTTTACAAAAGGGAAATCACTGGGTTGTGATTTAAAAAGAAAACTTCCATTTGTATCAGCATAAAATCCATTTGTTTATTCTGCTAAGTAAGACTCCTTACTCTAAGTAAGGAGTAGCCCCCCCCACCCCCCTGCGTAGGCCCATTTTTGAGCCATGACAAAACCAGGTCCTTGGAGGTCTTTTGTGTGTGTTATTTGTTTCACTGTGAGATGTAATGTTCATACCTCGTTTCCTCCTCTTTCCCCTGCTCTTCCTTTGTTTCCTTTGCACAGGTGTATCCAGCATCATGGCCACATCTCAGTGATGGAGACACACACAGACACAAACACACACGCAGCAGTTATGATTGAGTCATCCAGGTCATTAGTGTTCATAATCACATGTTTTCTCAATAAAAGTAATTTATCATTTCCAGCCTGTGTCTGTCTGTTTGCTTCTTGGTTGATTGATTATTGATCTCGGTTCCTAGACTGTATCGGGGCGTTGGCTGGGAGCTGTTGGGGAACCTTAAGGAGGCTTAAAGCTGCTGCTTAGTCATCCTGTGGTGGTGGTGGTGGTGGTGTAATTTTAAGTTTGCTGCATGTTTAGTGTGTGATTGTGTAAGAGGAAGTTGGGTGACTTCTCGTAGTTCACCTGCTCAGCAGCTTTACGCTCTACACACAGGTTTCCTCATCTGTACTAAAGTCTCACATTTGTGGGTGAGAAGTGTTTTAGATTTTATGGCTAAAAGGAGATAAAATATGTATGGAGTGTGTTAGTGTAACGTTAGAGTGCATCGAGGACCACTGATAACATGACTGTACATTAAAGATGTCAGAGTCACCTGCTGGATGGGGAAGTTCCCGTTATAAAGCCTCAAGTGGGGCGTTACTGATGTCACCATCTTAACACGAGTCAGTTGGTAAAATGGCCCGTGAACATATCTGGTGTTAACTAAGGTCAAAGGTTAAGTGAGCACAATTTCACATTTTCCATAGATCTCTGAACAGTCTTGATTTCTTTGTCCACCTTTAGGAGTCGCCCCCTGCTGGTAGTGAAAGTGTAAGGCACTTGAGTTTTAACGTCACAGTCTTTACCTCACAATAAAAAGGCGCCATGAGTCAACTGTTGTTACTTTTTTGCTATATAAATTACATTTAATTATATTTACTTCATGTAAAGCTTTAGTTGCTTGTTATGTTACAGATTCTGAAATATAACCAGCAGCAAAAATAATACTTTTTTTTATTATTACAGCCAGATCTAACTTTTTGTATAAACAGCAATTAAGCAAATATTTAAAAATGCCTGCAGTTTCAGCATTGAAGTGATACACACACGCATGAATGCTGAATATGGTTCTGCAGAAAGAGTACTTTTACTTTGGGTACTTAAACTATATCTTGATAGTAAAACGTGTAAGAATTCTAACAGTTACTGGATCGGACCCTGGTTTTTCACACACGTGTATCAGTGATGCTCCTGTGGCCTCTCCACTGTGGAAATCCTGGAAACCTTCAGCGGGCTTTTTGTGACTGAACACATCTGGGACTGTCTCACGCAACGCAATGAAAACCCTCCGGGACTGTTTCTCCCGCCCAGGTGAGCATCTACCTGGGTGGATTTCTTAGAGGGCGTGGTTTATCTGCGGACGTTATAAACAGGAAAGAAGTGCCGGCAGTCAGGTAAAGCACGCTAAAAGTTCGCCATGAAAAAGTCTGTGAGTGTGTCGTCTGAGGGCTCCCTGCCACTGCCGGAGGATGACGTGGACTCGGTGTGCTCCGACGAGCTGCTGGGCTCGCAGTCCCGCAGCTGGCTGGCGGATATCCTGGGCAGGTCCATGCCGCCGGAGAGCGGAGAAGTGAGCCCGGTGAGCCGGGACGGGCTGTTCGTAGACATTCACTTCCCCCTGGGAGAGCTGGAGATGCAGTCCGGGGTCAAGTGGAAGCGACCAAAGGTAAATCCGAAAGGGACAATAAACCCGTTATTACCATCACCACAGGGTGAAAACCCCACAGAGTAAATACTGCAGTATCGAGCCCTCTTCATTTACATATCTCTCTCTCTCTCACACACACACACACACACACATATATGTATGCACATTCTTCTTCAGCACATTTCAACAGGTAACGATGTGCTTTCTACTCCACAGCTGGTGTTCATAGTGACTTCGCAGATTACAGATGCTGCACGGCAGTAAACCATCCACACAAGCAGCTTAAGCTGCTCTAATAAAATAGTAACATTTTAAAAATGATCGAGGAACACACAGGCCATGCAGTGCCTACACAACAACAGTACACAATGCAGGTTTAAAGTGCTTTACTTGAGTATTTCAATTTCATACTGCCTACAGTGAAGTATTAGTACAGCGTGATGCGTGTAGCTGGTTATTCAGAGTTCTTTAAAACCAGCAGCTCTCTTCTTCCTTCTGAGATAATGTTGTAATCTCTTACTTAGTGTAGGTCTATATGTGCTTGAAGTTCTTTGGTAGTAAGAATCTATTGTCCGTGCCACATCAGAGAAACAGACAGCCTGCTATTAGAAGGACAATCTATTTTAAATGAGCCATAATTCTGCACATTTTAACTTTACAGTTTCATTTATGGGATCTTCACATGTTTCGCATGTGATTTATTTTTTATCTGTTGTGCTGCACCACAAACGTCTTACTTATTAACTTTTAAATATGTAAATATATACGTACAGTATATAAAAATGAATGGTATATTGGGAAAGCTTTCCTCCTTTGGAGAGGATGAAGAAGGCAAACGTAATGATTTATTCCTTTTCTTCTAGACATCTGTTAGACTTCAGAAAGTTCATGTTTCACACACAATATTACAAAGATTCAAAACAAAGTCATCTTCCATGGATTAAGTTAGTGTAAATGTCATTACAGAGTAACAGTCACAGGGCTGTATTCATGCTGAATGAAATACTTCTAAGAGCAGTTGAGGTCACTTTGAGAACACATGGATGTTTTTGAAGTACCAGGTGAAGGCTGATGGAAAATAACTAACACCACATGTTAGACTCCCTGTTAGGTTTTCAAACGTTATAACAGGAAGATTCCACTCATCGGGTCGAATTACAGTTTCAAATTATATTTAATTTCACACTTATTCAAGTATTCATTTTGATTCTTTGAGTCTTTGTGGGGTTTTTTTTTTTTATCTTTAACATTAAAAACTCATCCTGGTAAAAGTCCCAGGTGGATCTCTGTGAATCACCTCTGGTAGCCACCAGCCTTGTGCCAGATGTGAACCAGTTGTTCGTTTGCCCTGTAGTGTCCCGAGTGGGTCGACGGGTGAGTTACATTCAGTGTGTGATTCAGGTGGCACAGAGGTAAAAATGAAGGCAAACCAAACCCTGCGGGACAACAGGAGGGAAACAAAGACAGGGCTCAGCGTTGTCCTTTAGTTCTGTATTCTCCTTTCTGACATGAGGGCTGGGCAGGATGCAGGCCGGGTGAGAATAAATCTGCTGCTAAACACGACCTGTGTTGGCTAAATATGTGAAATCTCCAAGTAAGGAATCTGAACAGGAAACCGAGAAAGCAGCCTTTCTCTTCTCTTGTTTTAATAGACTATAATATACATAGTTTGGCAGGTTTGTCTTATATTTGCTAATATATGGAGGATAAAACAAAATAACACACATGTGCACGTTACACCGGCTAAGGAGCTGGTTAATGATCAGCTGATGGCTCACATTTCTGTCTTCACATGCAGAGTTCACATTTTGAGCATGCAATTTCTTGTCTCAAGGTTTTAGCAGAGCTTCAGGGTTCTAATGATTAACAATGAAGAGATAATCACATCATCTCAGTGAGTAATGTAGAGTGTTTCCAGAGGCCTGGATAGCTCAGTCGGTAGAGCATCAGACTTTTAATCTGAGGGTCCAGGGTTCAAGTCCCTGTTCAGGCGAGTAGTGTTTTCAGAATCTTGTTCTATAGAATAGAATGCCTTTATTGTCACTATACAGTTGTACAATGAGATACAGAGCATCTCCTACTCAGTACAAACATGCTAGGGGGGGCACAGTTCTGCAGCGCTATATACACATGTACAGTATTAACAGAGGGACAAAGATATATATATATAAAATGTACAAATATACAAGCTGTTTTTTTTAAAAGTAATATATAATTAATTATTCGCCAAGTATGCGCACAAACACATACAAGGAATGTGGTTCCGGTCGATGGTCTCTCTCAAGCACAAGAATATGTAAACAGCACCATATAAACATACATATATATATATATATATATACCTTTCTGTATGTATATATATATATAGATAGATAGATAGATAGATAGATAGATAGATAGATAGATAGATAGATAGATAGATAGATACATACAGAAAGGTTTGTAGACCCACAATGTAATAAAAAATCTAAATCTTATGTACAGAAAATGCAGGATTACACAAATGAACACGGCATACACCACGTACATAAAGTGCAGTTTAACAACAACCTCGTGTTAGCAAAAAACTGCTTGTTCATAACAATTGTCTGCAGCACTTTTAGTTTATATTACACCGACAAAGTGGAAAGCAATTTTGGGTGAGCGAACTTTAAAACACATGTAGTCAGAAAATGGAAATTGTGGCATTGCATTAAAAATGAGTCCCGGCTGTGGCATAAGTTACAAAGTAGATGTGAGGCAGAGGTATAATTCACGTGTATGGCATCACACCAAGCTTTGCCTTAACTGTGGAGGCTCTTCTTTCAGAGTATCATGGAAGCGCTTTTGACACATTAAAACTTGTTTACCTTAAAACATTCCCTTTGACCAGTTTCAGGGTGTATTCCACGTCTACAAATAGATTTGATTTATGTTTTCATGCTAAAAGCAGCGTAGTGTTCATTAAGATCGAGTCACTGAGTTCCTACAGACAGATCATGGAGTACGTACCGACTGTTATTGTATAAATCGTATTTACACAAAGCTTAACTGCCTGAATGGAGCACACAGGACGCAGTGGGCACAAACTTGCTTTCTGTAAATTCCCTCACATGGAATCAGATGTAGAAGTTCCTGCTGCTCCTGAGTCAAAAGACTTCAGATGTCAGTAAAAAGCAAATAGTCAGAACAGCTCCTTAGACTACGATGACCTGGATGACTGAGAACCTTCACAGACAAATAGTCAGAAGTTCTTTGTTTGGTTTAAAGTCTAAACCATTGTTTGAAACAAAATAGAGATTAAAACAAAACTGAACCCATAAATATTAAATATTTAAAATAGGATATAAGCTAATCTTTTCCTTCAGGTATTACTGACATGTGGGCTAATATAACAGCAAACAGTATGTTAGCAAACTTCCTGGAGTGCGTCACCCACAGCTGCAATGCCTCTCTTTCATTTTCGTAAGTGTTTGTTTCATTTATTGCTGTTTGCATCTAAAGACCAAGAAAAATGTGTTCAGCAGTGTGAAGTTTGATGTGTCTGTTTACAAAATCCTATAACCTATATATGGGACGTATACAAAGAAAAGACAGTTAAAGGCAGACGTTTCTAAATTGTCAGGCTGTGCATTAGTATAACACGCAATGAGTTAGGAACAAGGGCACACGTGTCACGAGAACACCATTACAATGACAACTGGCCGTCTGCTTGCCCTACATAAAGCCACTGTTGTTTATGAAGACATACGCTGGTGAATACACTGTCCTCTGGCTGCACAGACAGTTTTGCAAAGTGTTTGCACTGATAACAAGTCATAAATGAAAGGAATTCTCCTTTTTAACTCTTTGCAATCTGAACAAGCCTATGCATGCGAACCGACTCAAGTGGCCACTAGAGGAACTGCAGGTTTGTTGCTTCTTATCTTTTCTCAGTTACATTTGTAGTGTGACACGAATGATCATTTTTTTTATAAAAATTTGAAATATATTAATTGTGCACCTTCACAAATCATATCATAATAAATACTGAACATTGATGAAACTAACGTCAGTCTTCCTGTCTGACTCGGAGTCACACATCAGGCAGTGTGCCAAGTTTGTGCCACATTGTTCTGATGGATTTAGCATCCCTTTAACATCCCTTTGGCTCTGCAGACAAGTCAGATCAAGTTTATTTGTGTTCATCTTCCTGCTCTTTCTGGTCTCTCAGTCTTTGTTTCACCCAATTATCTCTCTGTTTCTAGGAACTCTGTTCATCACCTCAGTTCATAGTAGATGGCGCAACGAGGCTGGATGTTCGCCAGGGGAAACTCAGTAAGTAGACATCTCCTGTACTACTCGGTCGTATAAGCTAAGTATTTTAAGTTAAAGTGGACCTATTTTCCTCATTTTTACCACCTTTTCATTCTTTGACGAGACCAGTTTTGCATTATTTGCAGTTCAGTCTAATCCTTTGTTGTAGCCCCTCACTTTTTTCACTGTCAGAAATAAGATGCTGTAGCTTATTTGCCCCTTGAGCCCCAGGAGTGCACACGATGAAGCTAGGTCATGTTCTGGCTCAGATGTGGTCCCCGGAGCTGACCACACCCATTCAACGTAGCACTTGTGATTCTAGGAAATGCCCTGCAGCGTGTTCTACAGGCCTCCTAGAAATGCTAAGTCTGTTTTTGACAGAAGGGAGGGCAGGGATCGGATAAAGACACAGCACAGAAGATCCAGTCAAGATAAACAACCTCGTGCTGATTGACTTCCCGGCATAGTTTCAGGGATTGTTGAGAGTATTGTGCTGATTCAATTCAATTCAGTTCAGTTTTATTTATATAGCACAAAATCACAAAAAAAAAACTCACCTCAAGGCACTTTATATTGTAAGGTAAAGACTCACTACAATAACACAACAGAGAAAACTCCAACAAGCAAGCGCTTTGGCGACAGTGGGAAAGAAAAACTCCCTTTTGACAGGAAGAATCCTCCAGCAGCCTACACCCTACAACCAAGTTTTAAGACTAACCTCAAAAGTAGGGAGGGTCAAAGAGGTGCTGGAACCTCTCCCAGCTGACACTGTATCAGTTTGGAGGGTGGGAAGGGTGCAACCTGGAAAGGATTCAGGGTTGATGAAATAGTATCAGCAAAGCTGAGTGGCCTCAATTACAAAACAAATCTTATACAGTAGCTGTAACAGATTCAGAACCCCAGTTCTTTTCTGTTCCTCACACACAGGTGGGTCTGTGTCGGACGATGTGATATCCTCGTGTTGGCGTTGTTCCCAGATCATCATAATTAATGTTTTTCCAGGGTCGACATTCCAAGTGACCAATCACCTTCTTGTGACGTCATACTTTTGCGACTTCGAAAAATAGCCGCCTTACAAAAACAAATGTTGTCAGGCAAAATTGCAGTAGCTTCTGTGATCACTTTACAAACATAAGTGAAGACAATTTGAACTAAGAGGCCTACACTAATGGTTGTTTGCTGAATCTATGAATCAAAAGGGTTAGGGTTAGTTTCAAGGCGGGTCTTTCGAAGTCGCAGGTGATTGGTCACTTGGAATGTTGACCCTGAAAAAACATTAATTATGATGATCTGGGAACAACGCCAACACGAGGATATCACATCGACCCTGTGAGGGCCAGGTCAAGCTCGTATCAACCTTGCTTTGTTCTT
>VUQR01017577.1:0-13096 GCA_015108515.1 Hemichromis elongatus
TGCACTGGCCGTGAAAGCACAGCAGCGCCTCTACTTCCTCCGAAAACTAAGAAGAGCGAGAGCACCAGCCCCCATCATGTACACATTCTACCAAGGAACCATCGAGAGCATCCTGTCTAGCTGCATCACTGTGTGGTTTGGAGCCTGCAATGCGTTCTGCCAAAAAACTCTCCAACGCATAGTCGGAGCAGCTGAGAGAATCATCGGTGTCCCTCTCCCCCCCCCTCCAAGACATCTACAGCACACGTCTCACAAAAAAAGCCCTCTGCATAGCAGCCGATCCCACCCACCCATTGCAAAGCTACTTCAGCCTGCTGCCATCAGGGAGGAGACTGCGGAGTCTCCAGGCCAGGACCAGCAGACTGAAGGACAGCTTCACCCATCAGGCTGTCAGGAAGCTTAACTCTCTCCCGGCTCTGCCCCCACTCCCCTCACCCCCCTCTTCTGCCCCACAAATTTTCTGAACTCTAACACACAAACACTCACACACACATAAACTGACCTGCACCAGAAAACTAGTACCTCTTTCAAGTGAATAGCCACCATGCATTTCTCTGTTAGTCTTTGAAATTTGCTTATTGCATTTGTCAGACCTCGAGGCATGCAGTTAAATTTACAGAAGCCCGTGATCAGATGAAGGCAGTGTTGGGTTTATCTGCGTCCTCTTCCTCAATCAGCTAATAAAGTAAAAAAGTTTTCACTAGGCCAGTATCAAAGGATCTAAGGATGGCATGATCCCAAGGTATCGACGTCAGTAATACAGAACAACACCAGAGTACCGCTCCTCAGTAGAGAGCATGCTCTTCTACTGCCTGGGTGCCTGCTACGCAAGGGCCACAACTGAGAACATGAAGGCTGTGCTCGGAATATTTAACACTGCCCAGAAAATCACTGGCTGCCCTCTGGCACCTCTATAGCCCATCACCTCCTGCCTCAGGAAGAGCAGGGCCATCACAGGTGACCCCTTGTACCCTGCCCACCACCTCTTTGACCCGCTGCCCCCATTCGGGGCCTCAGACCAATCAAGGCCCACACCTCCAGACTGAAACAGTTTCCCCTGTCATGGCGGTGTGCCGTTGTTATGATGAGGTGGACCGAGAAGCAGAAATGGTGGGAGATGTAACTACATTTTTTTTTAAAAAGTAATAAAAAAAGATAACCAAGACTCAATGATTGTTACCTTGACTATGATTAACATGGGAGTTACATAAGCAGACAACCTGACAATGAGCAGTAAGAGACGAAAGACTTAAATGCACACATGAGGTGATCAGAGGAAGTGGCCACACATGGGGAACAAACAGCTGACACAATATTCCATTTTCCCTCTGTCCTTCTCCTCCTCCCTTCCTTCGTTCACTTCTCATGGGGATCTGCCGGCCCGCGAGCCGTCACCAGTCCCCTTCGAGGCCTTCCTCATCCCTCACTGCTCTTCGTTACAGAGGTTGTGGTCCCAGCTTGTGAAGCATCGATACTGCTTCGCTTATCTCATGTAAACTAACAAGCACGAGCTCAAAGAAAAATAAATCCAAACAAGTTTTACACACATACCATAACTTTGTCAAAGCAACATTTAATATGCATAAAACCGACTTGGACAGTTTTAAAGTAGAACAGTCGCAGTCTAGCAATTTTGTACACACAAACTAATGCTGCTGCCACGAGTGGTTTTTAGCTCGTTTTTACTGTAGCTGTTAGCTAATAAAGTGAGATGTTTGACCCATCGTACTTGACGCTGAGCACGGTGAAATCCAAACGTTAACCAATGTAGCAGAGTTGCTTCCAACCCCAACAAACATGCTTTGGTAACACAGCAGTTTTGCTAAACACATGGTACTCTGTCACATTATCCAGGTCAACAGCAAGGGTTGCTAGAAGCTCACTGCTGATTGGCCAAGTTACGTGATGCCAGATGACCTAATTCGTCCACATCTCTTTACCAAATGCTTTTTTCCCTTGCCAGGGCTGCAGTTACCACCCAGTAAATTTTACAGCCTTTTTAGTATGTGAGACACAAACGAGGTGCCTTGGCCGGCATCAGAGAGAACCTAAAAAGCTTGTGCCACATTATTTCCAGAGATGTTGCACAGCACTGCCTAATGTTGCTTAATCTACCAGGACTAAAATGAACAATATCCCGTGCAATCTGGTGAAAGTGTCTGAGGTGGTCCATGCCAATGTGTTCATATGCTACCTCCATTGAAGGTAAATGGCTGGCTGATTCACTAACAGGCTCTCCAGGCAGGATTAACATCACAGACACACCAACTCGGATGTCTAGCCAATAAGATTTGAGACATAATCCAGTCCATTGCTTCCTCACGTCCCATGTGACCAGTCATCGGGTTGTAATGAGCTACCTAGAAAGTTAATACCCAATGTTTTTTTGGTGTGGCCTTAAAGATATCCAGCAATGACTGTGGGTCATCTGCCTCCCCCATCTCATGAAGTGTGATGGACTGAATTATGGGGAGTGGCGGCTGTTATGCCATGGCCCCAGACTGGGCCACGAGGGTTTCAGGCACCTGAATGCGCCATCTGGCCCAAGCCCGCAGTGGCTCCAGCTGGCTGCAATGAACTACTCTTGGTGGTGGTTTGTTTCTTGTTGTATGACAGCGAGGCTGACACTGGCTGTCCAGGCTGTGGCTCCTCTGTGTCTGAGGTAAAGTTAGGCACCAGTGTCTGTGTGGCAGGCGATAGCCTCTGAGTACAAACACTGCAAATAACATAATTACCAATTAAGAACTGGGTTGAATTCCAGTTGAGTCAGGTGAAGGTTAGAAGAGGAAAGAAAAGGAAAAAATAAACACAATCTGCTGTACAGATTGTTTGTTGTTGTTTTTTTAAAGCACTTCATTGTAACACTTAGCTCGACTGCCACGCGTAGTTCACTGGTTTATGTTCTTTAAGTGATGTAAGCTTGAGGAAATTCAGTAGAAGGTAACCAAGTAAAAATGTGGCTTCTCTGTGGCTGACAGTCTGTGAAAGCAAGCAATAATTCTTCATTAGGATATCAGCGTCCAGTTGCAGATAAGAAGTGATAGAGCCTGCAGGTTCAGGACTTCCTCAGGACTCGAGGAGGAAAGTCTTATCCTGGAATATTCCCAAAGTAAATAAAATAATGCTCCTAAATGTGTTTAAAAACAACCAGTAATCATAAATGCAGGGTATGTAAATATTGTGAGGCTGATGAGATCTTCCACCCTTAACATTAACCTAACACAGTTCACATCAGCACCTTACATGTGGGAAGGTCCATGTTTCTCCTTCTTGTGCCAACATTTTCTTGTGGGTAGTGGTCTGATGGCTTTTTGTTTTGCTGGATTTATTTTTATTTTACCATTTAAACTTTTTTTTTTTTTTTGGGCTGTGACTAAAATCCAAATCAGACCAAACTGGACAAAGAACAGCCGCATTAAAAATCCTGTGGTGAGATGCTAGAAATCATTTGCCTGTTATTAACCCGGGGTCTGTAATTATGCAGATTGCCATAGATTTCTTTCTGGGTGCCTAGAAGTGAGATCCAGGGGTTGTTCTGAGCACGACAGGCGGATGAGGGAATGGTTGTGCATTACTGAACTTGCCACATTCATCATGTTGACTGATGGCACAGGGAGTCAGTCCCCAGGTCCCGGTGGTTAATGTAGTGGGTAATTAACTGTCATTTGCCTAGTAATAGGCTGATGATCAATGGTTTGTTAGGAAACAAATTCTAATCCAGCAGCTGATGAATGCCTGCTGAGGCTGGAGCAACTGATGTGATAAGAGGGATAGAAGAGATTGGGGTTTGGGGAAGGAAGTGGAGAGCAAGACTGCTATCAGAATTTCAGATGGCTACTTGAAGCTGTGCTGCTATCAGCTGTCCAAGCTGGATTCATCCAACTGTTCTCATTGTGCTGGAAAACCCAGACAAATGAATGATAGATGGGTTAAAGGATCTCTCTCTCTCTCTCTCTCTCTCTCTCTCTCTCTTCTAATTTAACTGTGCCTGAGTTAGATTTAGTCTCTTCACATATTATATTAGTCTCTAATTTGTGGTGCTAATAAAAGATAAAATAAGAAAACATTCAACAGCAGCCTGATGATAGTCTACCTCATACAGTTGATATTTTTGGAGACCATTTCTAAAGAACATTTAGTTTCTTAACTGGGAACACTGTGATAGGATCAATGTTGTAATATGTAACTCAGTTTTGTCCTTATTAGTCCTTCATTCAGGTAAAAATCTAATGTCCAACACAGACCTGGCAGCAAGTCAAAAGTACATGTGCCACATAAGTATATAACTTGAATTACTTAATATTTTGTAGAGCAGATTTAGTGTGATTTAGTGTTTAAGAATATGCATGATAATCAACATGTGCAGCGATACATGAATGAGAGCCGATACTGCACAACAAAAACAGGAAGAAGCCAAAAGTCGCTGTTTCCCTCGACCGTTTCAGGCGGTGTGAGAGAGTATGGTGGACTCGTGGAAACTTGTTTTATCAAGAGCTTTTTAATGACACGTTAGCTGGAAACACTTTGCATTTTTAATTGTTTAACAAAACATGTCATTTCAAATAATCCAGCTGTACGTAACAGCTACAGTCACCAGCAGGATTTTTAAACTGACTTGAGTAACTTAAAAGAAACAAACATAAGTTTTGGGTCCAGTGGATTCAAACCTTTCACCCTCTTTAAACATACATTATTATTCTTGGATATGAAGCATATGTGACGTCCAGTGTTCTAGATTTGTACCACTGCTGCACCACTGACCGTCTGGACAAGATGCACGAGAAACTAACACGTCACTAATTTTCTAAGTAAATATTTTTCTGAAGTTGATATTCACATTAAATTCTCACCAGCTGTCAGTAATAACCAATCCAATCCACACATGCAAGAAAGGGAGGCGGACAAAGCCGTGGACAGTCACAACACCAGCTGAAATCTCTCAGTAATTAAAGAGCAGTCCTGCCTCCCTGCAGGACTTTGTGTGGAAGAATGGGCCAAAATCACACTTGAACAATGCCTGCATGAGCTTTGCCATACAGGAGACGTCTTTCATCACCAACTAAGGCTTCTTGTCTTAAGTCTTAAGCGTGTTCCATCATTTTCACCTGTCATTTGTGCTGATGGTACTACACTCTCACTGTTAATAAATACAGCAGGTAAAATAAGCACTGGGGGGCGCTATTCACATAAAAGTCTCACCAGATGTCAATAACAACCAATGCAAATAAATCAAACCATAGATGTCCAATAAATTATGTATAACAATGACAGACACACAGGCTCTGCGTACAACTGGTCAAGCAGTGAAAGATGTTTGGCAGGTAAAACTTCATCCGTCTTTCTTTCTTACCTGGTGAGCTAAGGTTTACTGTGTTTCAACAGCCTTTGCCAACCGACACCGCTGCTGAGACTCTTTAGAAGACTCCAGACAAAGGCGTAAACTGGAGGAGTCCATTTGTTCCCATTAGTAAAGGTTTGTAGAAGGCATTTAATCTTTTAAGGGCACAGTTGGAGTCATACAGAAAGGAAGGCAATGAATGATGCAGCCTCCTGTAAACTTAGTAATCCCATTTATTTTTGCCTATTCTGGAAAAAAATGGTAAAATTTGTTGAATTTAATTATTAAATTTCATTTGTTGTGATGCATGTTTCTACCTCAAAATGAAGCATTTACAGCAAAACAAACGCCTGCACACGTGTAAATATGCAAGAATAATTTCATGGTAAGACTGTCTACAAACTCTGAGTTGTTGCACCCGGCTGATTGAAAAGTGAAAAATCAATAGAAGTAGTTTCAAAAATCCTTCAAGAAGAAAATCCAACAGAGTGTACGACGCTGGTTATTACAATCATGTGTCTTTAACCGCACGGCTACACGGAGGACACTGAACACAGAAAACACCGAATAGAACAAATGAAAAATAAACCAGAGACGGTCTTTGGTACCGAACTGTAAGAGGTGAGCTAAATGGAACGGATGCGTACACGCCTGATGCCTTTAGTCTCATTACCACAAACCTGTGTTGTCTGACATTACAGTGAAACATACAATGATTCTGGAAGTGAACAAGTTTGTTAATTCATGGTTTATGATGTGTGAATGCAGCCAGGTAAAGCACCGTCTTATGTGAATCTTTCTTTATTGAAATTTGAATATAATTACATTTACTTGCTCAAAATACGTATCTTGGACAAGAATCTGTCATATGTGGGTGTGTGTGCATAGCAGTGAGTTAATGTTTGTGCAGACATCACGCGGCATGGTGGGTTTTAATCATTACTTTTTCTTTTGTCTTAAGCATACGATCTTGTGCAGTGTGCAATCCTTTCTGCATTTCGTGAGATAAAATGATACTTTTGTTAAGGTTTTGTGCTCCCGTGTTACATTTTAATGTCACCTCAGCATTATTCGGTCTCAGAGGGAAGTGGTGGCATTATTTACACAAATCTAAGCACCAGAGGACTTTCACCCAAGGCTTTCTAAAGCAAAGTCCTGTGTCAGTTCTGTACAACTGCACAGGCTGCCATACATTTTCAGAAGCTGAGAGAAGAGCACGTATAGACCTGGAAAACGGCAAAACTGAATACCTTTTAGATTCAAGCTGACAAACAGAATCCTTAAAGCTCTGAGGGATTTTTTAATGGGCAATCATTTATTATCCAGAGCCTTAAACACTGATTCAGTTGCTGAATGACAAAGACGGTGTCACGGTTCTCGGTCATTTTGGTCCAGCATTTTCTGTTTCTTATACTTTGGTGCCTTTTCCATATTCTGATGTGTGTTCTGATTCTTCAGTTGTGCTGTTTTGATTATTATTGTAGGTTTAGTTTAGTGTCAAGTTTGCATCTTTGTGATTTGTTTCTTGTTTCCTGTTTTATTTTGATAGTCCCAGTCTGATGTCAGTTTTACTTCTCTGTCTCGTTAGCCTAATTTCTCCCAGCTGTGTCTCCCTCCTCTTTCCCATTTCCTGATTACTCCCAGTGTATATAAGCCGTGTGTTTGCCTTTGCTCGCTGTCGTGTCCTTTGCATGCTGTGTGTTTGTCTCCTGCTAACATTTGGGTTCTCTGTTCTTAGTCTTTGTAACTATGTTCAGAGTTTCGGTTCTTGGGTTTTGTTTTGTGAGTTTAATTTATCCGGAGAGTTTCCCAGCAATAGAAGCTGCGCTTTGAGTTTAAGTCCCGTCTCAGAGAGTCGTGCGTGTTGGGTCCACCGCCCTGCCTGCCTGCCTGCCACACAGCCTATCATGACAGACAGCCTCCTCATACTGTGCCCGTGTACAGTGAGACAAAGCTACAGTGTAACGTTTGATCCAAACAGTTACTACACAAAGTAACAAAGACTCATTGTCTCACTGCAAACTTCAATTCTGCGTGGACAAAGTGGACAAATCAGCAGTTTGTCTTTTTCATACTGAAGCTTTCATGAAATCCAGTTTTCTGCAAGGAAAAACCAAACAAATCAGAACAGATGCCACCAAATTTTCATTTCTCCGATGGAAAGGGAAACTCCTGTAATTAAGGCAACAATAATCCATCAAATAGGTCCTATTTGTTTTTTACCCAATTACTGTGTAACAGGAGATATGCTTCACTGTCTGAAGGTACGCTGACAATGGCCCTTAGTTCTGTAGATATTCATATGAGCACAATCTATCGGTTCCTTTGCCTCTGGGAAACAGACTTTCTGAAGGTTAATAAACAACCCTGCATATCCCACGCTCTGAATTCATTCATCAGATCGCGATCTCTTACACACTGAGTGGCATGCTGTTTTATCATTTTAACAATGGAGGCTAAAAGTGCCTCCAGAACTCTGCCTAATAGCTTATTTTGTAATATGATTTTGTTATCAGATATGTTTTTGCTCGTGCTAGCCTGGTCTTGGTCACTGTGTAGTGACAGTCCAGGATTCCTAACAAATGCCCACATTAATGCCCCGGAGCAGGCAACAACATAATAAGGCCCTCCCAGGGCAATAAAGCTCGCCACGTCCATCTCTTTCCATGGCACAAGCCGCGGCCCTGCTATTTTTCACTGCTCTACGGCGTATTTTTGTGACTGAATCTGGGGTGGTGTTTGTCTCAGTGGAAGAATTCTCTGTGACACCTGTCACTCTTCCTCTCGTTCACCGAAAGCAACAGAAGTAGTTGAGTCTTCATAATTCTCTTTAGTGAATTTCCTATAATAACAAAATGAGTGAGATACAGGTGGAGTCGAACTTGTTCAACAGTTGGAAAGTAAATCCTCAGCTCAAAGCAGAAACTTAAGTTTAACAAAGAACCGACTAGTGAACGGGTCCTTTGGCTCTTCTTAAAAACCTTTTTAAATTTGAAGCTTTTATTGATGATTTTATTATACAGGCAAATGTCTGAGCTTTCCTATTAAATGCAACCAGTGCTCAAAATGCTGCTTCTACAAACCTGGTTGAACATCTGAGACAACTTAAAAATTCTTTTTAAAAGTATATGTGGATATAAAAGTATCGGGGAAGCAAATAATTAGTCCTCATTCATAAACATGGTGTTGAAGCAAATCTGAGGACAAATTGTGCAAACAAACATTTTATGTACAAAGTTGCCTGAATAGAATAGAATAGCCCTTTATTGTCATTGTACACAATGGTATTAATACTAAGACAACAGGAATCAACAACAAACAGGAGAAATAAATACAAAACAACAGGAAGGCACACATGAGCAGACGGGTGTAAAGTGCAAATGATTTGATCTGAGTGGAGTCTGTGTGTGAGTTGCCTGAGTGATGACGTGACTTCGGTTCGCGCTGCAGGTCTTAATGCTCACTCCGATTTTTTTGATCAAATCTGATTTTTTTTGTCTGGTTGTTCACACTACAAATAAAATGTGACAGCAAACGCGCTCTAGTGTGAACGTTCACGGCCCTCAAAGCGGCCCGCATGCGCACAAGGAGACGTCACACACAACGCGCTCTGTTTACGGAAGTAAAAATGGCGGCTACAGAGCTGGTAGGTGTGGGTCTGAGGGGCGGGGATGAGCACTGCAAGTAGTCTTTTCTGTGGGTGTAAGGTTGAGTTGAGTAGATGGGAGGTGGGAATGGTTGTCTTTCAAATTTGCAGTAGAAGGTGTTGAGGTCCTCAGCAGGTCTGGGATCCTTATCAGTGTGGGGACAGCTTCTGTAGCTGGTGATGTGCTGTAGGCCTCTCCAAACGGATGCAGGGTCGATGGCTGAGGAGGTGTTTTTTAGCTTCACACTGTAGCTCCTCTTAGCTACCCTGATCTCTTGTAATGTAAGGCAAAGACCCTACAATCATAGAAACAGACTCAGTTTATGGAGTGTCTGTTTGGAACCAATGAAGAGAACCCAGTATGTGAGAAGTATCCTCTCTGCCCTGTCAGTATTTTAGCTGCAGCATTTTGGATCAACAGACGGCTTTTCAAGTTTGTAGGACATCCTGATGTAACACTATTCAGCAAAGGGAGACGGTATAACACTGTAACACTAACACTTTACACTGTTCAGCCTAGAAGTAATAATGCATGAACGACTTTTTTCACTCTGAGACAGGATGTTTTTATTTTAGAGATGTTGTGAAAATGCACATAGAAAGAAAGCAGTCCCACACATTTGTTTAACATGCACACTGAAACACACATCCTGGTGAAAAATAACTCGAGGTTCCTCACAGTGTTACTGGAGGCTGAGGTAATCCATCAACCAGTGCAATAACCTCATTGTTTTCTGAATTTAGACGCAGAAAATTAGAAGTGCAGTTTGTGTTCTCTGGCAACATTCATTGATAAGGGAGATGATCATTTCTGTTGACACTGTCTAGAGAAAGCATGTGTAATGTAAGCAGACTTGGTCCTAGCACAGAACCCTGTGGAACTCCACTATTAATTTTAACGTTCACCCCATTTACATGAACAAACTAGCATCTATTATATGGTTATGATTTAAACCACCACAGCACAGTACCTGTAATACCTACAGCATGCTCTAATCTCTGTAATTAAATATCGTGATCAACAGTTTGGAACGCTCCGCTGAGTCTAGCAGGACAAGCACAGCTAGAAATCCACTGTTGGTATAAGATTATTTGGAACCTTCACTAACGCTTTCTCTGTACTGTGATGAATTCTGAAACTTGCATGAAACTTATAAACCGTTTCTATGCAAATAATCAGTTAGCTGGTTTACTCCTTCAAGGATTTTTGAAATGAAAGGAAGGTTGGAGATTGGCCGGTACCGGACCGCGACAGTTGAGGCTCGGGTGTGAAATTTAGGATTTTCAGGGTTTTTATCATTAACTCTATTTCCCTGGGTCTTTTCCCATGTTGTAGTTGTGTGTCTTATTTTGAAAGAAATGTTTAGGCGTTACCATAGCGACCAGAGATCATTAAGGGGCAGAGAGGAGGATGTTACTCTCTTTGTTGATGCATTTTCAGGAAGACACTGCTAATAAAGTAACACAATTAAAGAGTGAATTAGTGAATTATTATATTTATAAAATACCACAGTTTTTGTCTTGGTCGTTATCCGCGACACCTTAAAGGCCGATCCGTTAACTCAGACAGATCAATTGGAGAAAAAGACTCTCAGTACCAATCATATTCATTTAAGTATCTGTAGATAATAATGTGTCAGTGAGATGGTTACTTTATTTTTCCTGTAATGGTTAAAATTTCATTTGTGAAGAAATTCATAACGTCATTACTACTTAAGGTTAAAGGAATACTTGGCTTAACAGCGCTCTCACAATATTATAATTATCATTGAATTATTGCACAAAAGTATGAAAAATAAAAGCAAGTATGTATAAGAAAACAGTTTTGAGCTCAAGCGCTAAGTTAGATGTGGGAAGTTTTCCATTGAGTCCTTACTTGATTTAATAACTTGCATACATATATTTTTGTTTGTGTCTGTTCATGTGTGGCTCAGGTTGTTTGGTGTAACAGGGAATTGTGCAGCCTGCAGCAAGCTAATCCCAGCCTTCGAGATGGTTATGAGGGCCAAGGAAAATGTCTACCACCTGGACTGCTTCGCATGCCAGCTCTGCAATCAGAGGTGAGTGAACCAAACTTCTGCTCGCTTCTCATATCTATACTCAGGCAAATAGCTGGTCTGGATAGCAAGGCATTGCTACAGTGTAGAACGTTACACTGTACTGCAATTCAGTACAAGATGCACAAAAAGGAATAATAGCAACACACCATGAAGCTCAGGATTTGTTTAAAACAGCGCCGTAGTTAGCGGAGATTGATATAATTAATAGTTTTTTAAACTCATTTAGAAAATAAGTACTGAATAGTTTTCAGTCAACCATTTATCCTGTTCTATTTTTAATATGCATCTTTTTCTTTTTTTATGGAGTGGAGGGGGGGGGGGGCTACTGGGAAACAGGCTCACAGTGTTATCTACTAATCAGTTCAGAAGATGACTGAGAACCTCATGGTGATGCAGCTTGTCTAAAAAGCCTTGAAATTTGTTAAACATTCATATGCATGTCTCACAAGTATTTAACATTCTGGGGAGCCCATGAGGTTTCATTTTGGAGAACGTTAGCTTCATTATAATTATGGAAACAGTGGAGGGTTTTTGAAGAACCTTTTTAGAGGCAATGACAAAAACCAAATGTTGCCATACGTTTGTAAAGTGTGTTACATCTGTTTGCAAGGTTCATATGATTCACTTGTCACTTTTCCACAAATAGCTTTGTTGTAGTCACATAGAAACAGATCTCCCACATGCACGCACATAACAGACATATTAAGCAAAGGAAAAGGAGTTAGTTATACCCAATTAACACTAAGTAATTGTTCTGCTACTTCAGTCTTCAGCCTCTCCTAATAGAAGACGTCAGCTAATTTAATTAAATTTCATTTCATTTATATAGCGCCTAATTACAATTGTCTCCTCAAGGTGCTTTATATTCTAGGGTAAAAACCTAACAATACTAGAGATAAAAACCCCAATAATCAGACGACCCCTATGCAAAGCCCATGGAGAGAGTGGGAAGAAAAAACTCCCTTTTAACAATGAGAAAGCTCCCACAGAACCAGGCTCAGGAAGGGGCGGCCATCTAGCATGACTAGTAAAGGGTTAAGAAGGCGAGCAGAGGGAGACAAGATGTGAACACTGGTGTCCTCGAATCAGTGACGTTTATCCTTTCTGTGTTGAAGTACTTCCAGGTCTTGTCCTGTCGAGGTGTCTCGATGTTTTTGAAGTGGCTGTTCAGTTTCTCCAGTGTAGAGGTCTGAGCACTCCTCGCACTGTGCAGCATACACTGTTGCTTTGCTTCTGTTTTGGAGTTTTGTCCTTGGGATGAACAAGTTGTTGTCTGAGTGTGTTTCTGGATGACGGTGTTTGTCTGTCATTCTGTTTCTACTAGTTGGTGTCTAGCTTTCTTTACTGTACATCTTCACTGATTTGATGAAGGCCCAGCTGTGATAACTACATGTTTTGAGAGTGTTTGAAAGTAAGTGCTGGTCTGTGTGTGGGGCTTTCCTAAACTTCAGTGTTGAGGCTTCCATCTTCCTCAATGTGCACAACACAGTCCATAAATGGCAAACTACTATCCTTTGTATCTTCCCCAGTTAACTTTATGTTTCTATCTACTGAGTTGATGTAAACAGAGAAGGCTTCTACTTCTTGGGTTTTGATTTTGACCCAGTTGCCATCCACATATCTGTACCAGTGGCTAGAACTTATGGCAGATTTGTGTTTTTGTCCGTGGAAACTGTTGTTATTGTGGCGGTAAGGCAGAGGTCTAACTGTGCAAATATGATCGGGGTAAAGCGCTTTATAAGAAGCTGTCTTGCTGTAGTCGATTTCTGACCAGTACCTAAGTTGTATGTACACAAGTGAAAATGAGACTTCGGTTTGTGGACCCCCACTCACATCTTGCATCAGGTGATCTCAATGGGTCACATGATGGAGTGAGGCAAGGTTTCACCTGAAACCTATCCTTATAATAACCCACACTTTTTTTCACACCTTGGCTCATGTCAAGAGGCCCATGATCAATATTGGGTTAACGACCCTCTTAAGTTTATGCAGGGGCAGAGTGTCTTTGTTTTTCGCAAAGAAAAACCCTGCACCAAGGAGGAGGTGGACGGC
>VUQR01017577.1:13665-25071 GCA_015108515.1 Hemichromis elongatus
TGAGACTCGACCCTGGCGGACACCGTCCACGCGGCAGGCCGAAGAAGCGGTGGATGGATAGAATAAAGGAAGACATGAAGAGCGTCAATGCCGCCCCAGAAGATGCCCTCGATCGTGCCAAATGGAGACGGATTTGCAGAAGAGCGGACCCTGCTATGCGGGATAAACGCTAGGATGAAGAAGAAGAGGCTCATGTCAAGAGGCCCATGATCAATATTGGGTTAACGACCCTCTTAAGTTTATGCAGGGGCAGAGTGTCTTTGTTTTTCGCAAAGAAAAACCCTGCACCAAGGAGGAGGTGGACGGCCATATTATGCCAGCAGCAAGGGAGTCAGTAATATACCTAATATATTACAGGCTATAGGGTAAGGCGGCTACGCGCAGGAGGTACATAGCACATTCATACAAATGGTGCTGGGGAACCAAGAGAGCCAGATCTTTACGTAAAACTTCTCCAAGGTCATGATAAACTGGAGGGATTGGTGTAAGACCGGGGGGTTTGTGAGGCATGGAGGTCAGACTGGGCTTAATGGAAGGGGTGGCAGACAGGAGACACAACCGGTGGCAACTTTTTCCAATCTAGTTAGTTATGAGTGCTTAACCAACCCTGTCCCAACACTAGCGGGGTTTGTGAAGCTTTGAACAAAAACAAACTGAGATGTTCATCATGACTGCCGGATAGACTTGTATAGAACTGTTCTGTCCTGTGGGTGACATCAGGGAATATAAGGCGGACACATGCAACAGATCAGCGAGAGGAATAAGCAACACATTTAGATTAACACCAAGGTTTTGATCAATTAAATTTTGTTCTGCTCCTGAAACAGTAAGTGCCTCCAGGGAATGAACTTGGGCACTGGCAATAAACATACATCATGTAGAACACAAAAATAGGAAAATATTCTGCAAGACAAATCAACTGTTGTTTTGTGGTGTGTGTATGTGTCTTCGTCACAAAATGTACTTGATAATGAGGATGGGAAGGTGCAATAATAACCCCCAAAAGCCAGAGACAGAAAGAGAAAGATCCAGCCTATCCACAGCCCCCAAGAGTACTGAAAACCTGAGGCCACACGTCTCGGCGACAACTGTGCATCAATCCCAGCAGGTGAAGGAAGGAGGTACATGGACAAAGGTTAAGAGTCTCTGAGAGCCAGAGGCAACCACCAGCCAACCCTACCTGGCGTGAGTCGAGTACAGGGCCCCAGGACTCCAGGTGCCCAAGAACCCTCCCCAACGCAGAAGAGGCCAAAGCCACCACCCCCAAGGTAGTAGATCAACAGCTGCATCAGAACATCCAGCAACATGCCATGGAACCAACAAATACCAACACCCCAGGGAGGGGCAGCAGCATCCAATGAGGAACGATAGAGAGGGGCAACCCTGTCCTCCATGGCCATGTCCCCCAGTTGCCAACACTCAACTAGGCCCAGAAACAGGCCCAGCCACGCACACACACTCCAAAGTGCAGGCGAGCAGACGCCCCTCAAACCAGGATGCGAGCAGATCGGCCCTACTACCACCAGTGTAATTAAAAATAGGAGGTGTGTCACCATGTAGTAAAGCCATGTGAATGGCTCTACTCACTGCAGCTGCACTGACAGAGGCGAGGCAGCCGGACACTGGCGCCACCGGGCCCTCGGACCACCACCAGTAGGCAACAGGTGAACTGTCTTGCCCAAGGACACAACAACCAAGACTGTCGTAGCCGGGGCTGGAACTGGCAACCTTCTGATTACAAGACAAACTGCTAACTCTTTGAGCCACAATCGTCAAGTATGATCATAGTGGAATTGATCGTTTCAGCAAAGTAGAAATGAGTGCTACTAAGACCCACTGTCTTTACACCATCTCCCCTTAATTGTGATAGTACAGACACAAATTAAAAGGGCCTTCATTTTATGTAGAGAACTGGATTATGTTGACATGTGGAGAGCACAGCATTTAGCAAATAAGAAATTTACCTTTTTTTCTAAAGTATATACTCGTGATACAAGAATTGACTACTATTTCTTTCCGAACCTGAGATTGTCTTAAAAAAAACCCTCTTGGGCCAAACTCAAAGAAATGTATGCTTTTCATTGGGCATTAGACTGTCTATTGACAAAAAGGCAGAGACTAAAATTGGATTTGCTAGGCGAAGGCTTTATGAACATGGTGACAAACCTGGGAAATAGTTAGCATACCGAACTAAGAAGAAATCAGACTCTTAGAATAACACTTCAACCAAAGCTGTAAATGGAAAACAGTTTTTTGACACTACCAGTATTAATGATATATTTAAGAATTTCTTTGAAGACCTTTATAAATCACAAATGCAGACAAATACCGCAGACCTAATGGATGTCTTTTTCACCCCTCTTAACCTCCCTAGGTTGTCTAAAGACCAGAACCTCAAACAGGAGGTATTAGATGCCATTAAAAAGTTGAAGGTTGGCAAAGTAGCATGGACTATGGCTGAGTTTTATAAAGAATTCTGAGAAATATTAGTTGGCCTGCTATTGAACATGATACTGAAGAAAACCAGACAAGGCTGTCGCCTCTTCCCCTGCAGCTAATTTTCATCAGTCAGACCCAGGCAGGTCAGCCCTTCTCTCCCACATTAAAATGCATTTAAGCCAGCGTACATCTCTTTTTACATTAGGGCACTTTATAAACTGTCAAATAAAAGTAGTGTCTCATATGTTGTAGACTGAAAGCACCATTTAGATGCCTCTTTTCATGTTGTGGAGTGTGTAGAATGAAGATGCAGACTTTAGAGGCAGACTTGATAAAACAAGAGTCAGCACGTTTATTTGGCTGATACAAGTCCAACATAACAGAAAAATAACATACAAAGTAGCATAAGCACAGAGAAACACATGGGGGAAAAGCAGGCCAAGAAAACAGTTTGATGCAAAACAGGATGAATAGAAACACACCACTGTTTGTACTAAGACACAAGGAGGGTAATCAAGGCAAGAGGAAACAGGTGGAGAACAAAGCTAAAAATAATTAAGGGTAAAACGATAGCGACATCAAAAACTCGAAATAAAACACACAAGGCAAAGACTACGAAAATAAAACAATTAAAAAGACGGAGCCAACCACAGTGACAAAGAAAAACAAAACACATTACACACATTATTTTTTTAGCATCAACTAGTTCGATGCATTGTAAACCCTACATGTATTATTGTAGGGTCTACCTTACAATATAAAGGACCTCGATGCGACTGCTGCTGTGATTTGGCGCTGTATAAATAAAACTGAATTGAATTTCTCTCAGTAAGATTCTGGCATCACAGTTTGTGACAGAATTCTTTGTTACCAGTTAGTGATGACCTCAGCATTGCTGAGTAAGTATTGAGTTAGTGGGTCTCTAAAACGCATATCCAGATTAGTTGTTGACCTTTTATTTATTTTTAAGATTGAGATCTATTCTGAAATCTTACTCAAGATTCTCTGAACATCTTTCGTAGCATTCTTAACATAGAAATGGGTTACTGTTCTTTGTCTGGCATGCTCATCTGCTGCACTCTTCATCCACATCCATTTTATCTCCTCTTTTCCCACCATCAAACATGAAAGTCCCCTTGACCCATGGACCCTTCAATAAAGCAATTTAATTTTACAAATGACCCAGAAATTTCTCAGTGGTGAATCAGAACATGTAAAATCTGATAAACAAATGAGCTGACAGCAAGATCATTTAGGTTATGGAGTCTAATTATTCCCCAGTCCTGCAGACTGGTTAGTTATTGGCTCTGCTAAAGTTTTAAAGCTGAATTCCTACAATTGGGTTTGGATGTACCACCACTCATGCATAGTCATTAATGCATCTGTTCATGCCATTAGTAGGTTTGTGAGGACATCCATCCTCCTGTATCCACAGATTAAAGCGCCGTGCTTACGTTATAGGGCTGTTAAAGCGGAGCAAAGACGTAGAGACTGGCTTAAAGTACTTACTGTAATATTAACCTTGTTTCATTGTCATCACTATTATTAAACTGACAGCAGCATTTTACTTGCCATGAAAAAAAAAGTATCTAGAGCTGAAAATGGTTGTCACAAGGAAAGGTAATTTCTTTAAAATGGTAAATAAAATAATAACTTTTAAATGGTATTAAGGTGAGGGGACTAAAGGGGACTAGATCCCGTACAAGGTCTCTCGGTGAAAATAAAGGATCCTCACAATGGATCTGATCATTCATGCCTGGACTTATTCTGTTAAACTGGACAAATCTGTGACTGTAGCCTTCCTACTTGCCTGTTAGACCTGTTAGTTTTTCACTAGCTAGCTGGGAAAGAGAGCAATAGTACTATTCAAGAGCTAACAAGACGCATAGCTGGTTCTGAGGAGAGAAAAGATGTTGCAATAGTGGGTGTAAAGAATACGGAAGGAGATATGAGACTCCATCCAGCAAGCAGTTACCCACAGATCAGCCCTGGGGGACAGCTAATCAATGGGCCTGTTGTCAAGTCTCATCATCTCTCCTGTGCTGGCCCAGTTTCTCCAATAAGTCAAGGCCACAGCTCAGAGAGGCTCGGGGAAGGTTACAGTTAGCAAGGTGCAATGGAGAGCAGGACTGGTGACAGCGTAGGAGAAGGCCAGCGCTGATAAAGGTGGAGGAAAAAAACAGACAGCAGTTGATCTCAGCAGAGCTAAGAACAGCCAATTAGGACCTGGCTGTGGCTTGTTACACACTGGTCTAATAGACAAAAAGAGGTCTTTGTCATTTTGTGCTTGTGTTGGTAACTGGGCACGAGCAGCCAGCGTACCAGATAAAAAATGTTTATATTTATTGTTTGTTTTATTTTTATTTGGATAAGACCCAAAGAACTAAAAATTAGATCATTGTTATGTTAAATTAAGTGAAGCACCTGAGTCTGGAGCCAAACATCGTCAATAACAGGGTTGGAGTCAATAATTAAGCATTTTATGTATAAAATTTCCTAAAAATTGAAGTTATATTATTTGTAAAATTATATTATGATAAGTTTTATTTTTCTAAACTGATTGAAGAGTTTAGAAAATATTTTAGAAAGAAAATCAAAAGATTTTTTCTAGGAGATGAAAATTGGAGCCCAGAACTATCTAAACCCATATTCTTCGTTTAGGGGTTGTTGCTTGCTGACTTTGGTGAGCCTGCACACTGAGGAAGAAAGCAGCCCTCAGGACAATACAACAAAATGTATACTGCTCTTACATCTTCCTCATAACCTCCACTGCCCTCTCCCCAACAACAAGTAGCTGGGTGGGGCTGCCAGGGTCAGTGGGGGTTTGTGTTTCTTCTGCAGGGAGAAGGAACCCTGGCCTGAAACACAGATAATTCAGTTAGTATACACTAAACACGCCATTATTAAATATAATTATATGCATACACATAAACATCCCCCACACTCAAACCAGCCCCTGCATCATCCCTTTGTAATTCATTTGTCTAGAGGAAGAGCATTTGTCTGCAGCACCGCAATAAAAGGACGTGCTGGGACTGCGCTAGTTAAGGTGAAGCTTTGTTGTCAGGAAGCTTGGCTTGCTAGTTTAAAGCCTCACATTAGTGAAACTTTGATGTACATTCTCCTTCTTTTCTTCTTGTGTGCTGCAGGTTTTGTGTTGGAGACAAGTTTTTCCTGAAGAACAACATGATTCTGTGCCAGACAGACTATGAAGAGGGGCTAATGAAGGAGGGCTATGCTCCCCAGGTCCGCTGACCTCCACAGGCCAACAGTGGGAGAAACTCAAAGTGCTAATGCCTTCCTGTCCATGTTCCCCACATGTACATAAGTAAGAAAGACTCCCTGACAGGGAACACACACTGTTGTACAGAACAGCCATAAAGGCGACGTGGCAGGGAAAAGCCCTGGAAGCCTACAACAGACTACATGATATGAAAAACATTTTGGACTTTTCTTGGTTCGCAAATGGTGACGCTGCCTTTTCCCACCTAACCAACAAATACTGGCCTCAAAAGGAATTTTCACCAACAGCTGGTATGTGTTGCTCTTTTAAAAAGGCTAGAAAAATACACCATCACGCCCAACTGGCCTGCACAGTTCAACAGTCTGGGACTCAATCTGAACTAGAGCGGGGCATTGAACATCAATATGATCGTAAAAGTATAAGAAGTATAAAATCCATTCATTTAGTCTCAAGTGTGACAAATAATACTTTTGGAAGAGTGTGTGTGTGTGTGTGTGTGTGTGTGTGCGTGTGTGTGTGTGTGTGTCCATCCATGTACATCCTTTCAGGCTAAAGACTTCTGTCACACAGTCCTTCCAGGCTTTGCATGGTTTAGGCGATGCTTTCAGAAACCTAAAATTCCATAAGTGACACGCGTGTGTTAAACACTTAACCTGCTGCGGTAGGCCCGTGCAGCATGAACATAGATAGCAAATAGGGAAGGGATACATGTCAGATGCTTTTCATTGGCATTGATGAAGACTTAACCAGGCTAAAAATGAAGGTTAATTGTGGACTTGTGCACTAGAAGGACATTTTGAATAAGGTGGACAAACATCCAACCGCTGAAGCTGCCTCATGTCTGGATGTGTAAATAAGTTACTGTTTGCTCACACCTTAGTCAAATGATTTATCGGGGAATCGTACAGTATGTCAGCCTTCTCAGCTTCTACAGCCCACAAGTGTGTAAAAAAAAACTCTTTAAGAAAAACTTTAAGTGTATTAGGACAGACGTAATGCCTATAAGTGTGAGATATTCATGGTTTGACTTATTTCCATCCCTAAAATGCGCTCCATCAGAGAGCGGTCTTTTAGGGATTTTGGACACTATGATTGTGTGATGGGTTGGGGTGTATTTTTAGGTGGGACGGTCTTTCTTTTTATTAAAAACTTCCAGTCACCTTTCAAAGTGAAACACTCATGGACACGGAGGATGAGTTAAGTGGTTTGTAGAGGTTTGAACATGGATTTAGTTTTAGCTATTTGCACTCTGCATCATGTCACTCATCCCGCCACAACATTCCTGCTACAGAGGAATGTTTCCCTCATCAGCTGAAAAGAAAACGTACATCTCATCTTCCTGTATTAACACCACCTGAGCTAATGCAATAGCACATGGCACCATTTGTTAGGACAGAAGGAAGAGCCCCTCTCTGAGCTGTAAATCGTGGATGTAAATTCATTTGCTTGCTTGTACAGTGATTTCTTTCTATGTGTCATCCAGCATGAGAATCTTATTTTTAGGACAATGCTTGTAAATACTATAATTGTAATAATTTTAAACACAAATGTAATAAAGTTTTATTGTCTTACCAGTGTGATGGTCTCTTTCTTCTCCTTCCTATTGATTTGACTGATACGTCAAGTTTACAAATATATTTGTTACAATTTACAGTGTTTGCTGAAGCAATGAAGGTTAAGTATCAAACCCGAAGGCACCGCTTTAGTTGCAGCTTTATGTTACAGCTTATGATACACATGTACAGTCATTAGCACAAGAACAGCACAATTAAAGCCGTTGTTTTTAGACCAGTGTGGGTACGTGAGGAGCTGAGCTGTTACAGTTAAACAAATTTATTAGTGTTTGAAGATAAATACATTATTTCTTATCTATGGTACAGACTGCTGTTATCAAATTCAAAGGCAGCGTGTATTTAAGTTTATTTTTTTTAAAGTAAAATTTCTCAACTGATGTGTTTTTGTACCATTTTCTTTGAATAACTGAATTCTGTTATTTACATTTTAAGTAGCATTCATTCATTTTTTTGAGACTATTTAAACTCCTGACTTTACTGAAGCGAAGGCTGAGCTGTGAAGCACGATATAGCCAGAAGGCCTTTTTTCATCTCAGTGTCAGACTCCGGCTCCTCGGTGGGATCTACTGTGAGATCTGCACTACCCTCCTCCACCTGAAGGATATAACCTTGAGAGCAGTAGAAACATGTCCTTGATATTTGTACTGACCTTACAAAGCATAAAGAAAAACTAACATCCAGAACCCTTCACTCATAAGTGTTAACAGCTATTATGAACCTTTACTAAAAGTATTAGCTCCAAGCCTGCAGATTGTTAGCATCTTCATCCATGTTTCACAGCTGACCCTGGGTGTGCAGATAGCTCTGCTCTCTTTGCCAAATGGCTGCAGGGACTAAAATAATGATCTTTACAGACATACCAACGCTATCTGGAACAGATAACACAGCTTTAATGACTCCTTATCCTTTGGCCCTTACACTGTGATAGGCATCCTGGCAAATATATCCCAGTTGTCGGATCATTAGCTCTTTCTTGTAGGCATAATATACTTTTGTATTTTGTTTGTCTGATTTGAGTTTTCTTGTGAAAGCATTGCTCTGCTCTTAGTAGCAAAGGACACCAAAATGCGCAATCAGTAGGTCAGAATATTACCAATCAGATGCTGGCAACCAAAACACAACGCAACGTTAGCTCTGTAAAAAAAGACAAACAGAAAATTGATTCTTTGCATCGCAGTAGGATCGATCTGATTTCCTCTCAAATCCTCATCTGAAATGATCCAGTTGTGGAGACATTAGTTCTGAATAGGCAAACCATTGGGCAAGTTATCACTGTCAGTAGCTTCAATGCAATAAGGATGCATAGAAATCATGGAAACCAGGACTGCACAGGCATTCGGCCTCTTGGGTCTCAGGGTCGTTCTTTTGATGTAGCGGGGTAACTTCTACCAGATGTCCATTTAGGCCTCAGCCACCAATTCAACCATGAACGGAAAATTACAGCAAGCCACCTTCCACACAACACACACAAACCCTAGTCTTCAAAGTGGCCTGATGATGATGATGATGATGTTGATGATGATGGCTAAAATGGACTAATCATTCCAGAAGTCTTAAAGCTGAGAGTAAGATTAAAATGATTTTTAACCAAATATCAAATAATATCATTTAATTAATCGTCTTCACACTGTTCAAAATGCAGGAGCAGAACGTCTTATAAGAACCGAAAAATCTACATATATTATGCCCGTTTATTGACTCAGCAGTGGTTGTGCATCTATATTAGAGTTGATTTTAAGATTTTGCTTCTTACTTTTAAAGCTCTTGGTGGCCTGGCTGCAGTACATACGGTTCAGCGTGTGTCAAAAGAATCATTTGATTTCAGTGCTTTAATTCTACAGTTGTTCACTGGTAACGACCGAGACTCCAGCACCACAGACACGCTGCACATGCTCTGCCAAAGTGTCGCTATTGATGATAACATTATCCAGGTAAGTGTCAGTATATGCTGTGTATGGACATAGTACCAAATCCATGAGGTGTTGGAGAGCGGCTGGGGCTCTGAATGAGCCAAACTGTAGGGAGAGGAGGAAGACGTGTTTTCATTAGATGGGAGAAAAGGGAGTCTGCCAGGAGCCCTTGATTAAATCCAGCGTCGTAACAAAAAGCGAGCAGTGCCTAACTGGTCCAGGACCTCGTCGACCCAGGGCATTGGATAAGCTTCAAACTGTGACACTTCATTCCCAGTGCAACAGTCCACACAGAACCGTACAGACCCATCCTTCTTCACTACAGGAACCATGGGGCTACATCAAGCACTGTGGGACTCTTCTGTTACTCCCACCTTTGGCAATTCCACCAATTCCTTCTGAATGATTTGTCGTTGATGTTCAAGTAACCTTTAGGGCTGTGAACGCATCATCACTCCAGGATGCTCTATTAGAGACGTACCGCCGGGCAGGGGGGAGAACACATCTGCAAACTGCCGTTGCAGTGCAGCAACATCTGCTCTCTGGGCCTGTGTGAGATGGTTATCACAATGATGGGAGGCGGGAATGGTGGAATTTGGCAACTCCAGCCCCAACTCATCCCTCTCCTTTAGCAGGCTCGCCAGAGAAGCAGTTTCAGCCTCTCTCCATGCTTTCAGTAGGTTGTTTTGATATATCTGTGTGGCTCCGCCCCTGTCTGACCCTACCACCTCATGGTCAACCTCCCCCACCCGCCATGTTACCATGAAAGGACCTTGCCACTTGGTGAATAACTTTAAGCTGGAAGAAGGGAGTACAACAGAGGGGCTCACCTGAGTCTGATGATGTTCCCGGGCCTAGAGCAGAGGTCTTGTGTTCCTCTGTATCACTCTTCCCCTGTGGTGTCATTATGTTCATTTGTGCCAGCTGTTTCCCCCACATGTTTCCACTTCCCCTGATGACTTCCTGTGTGTATTTAGTTTGTGTTTTCAGTCATTTCACGTCCGGTTGTCTGCTTTTTTTTCATGTCATGTTTCCAGGTTCAACCATGTATCCGTGTTCAAGGTTTCTTCATGTTTTAGTTTAGGTTATTGTTTAGTTTTGTCTTTTGTTTTGTATTACTTTGCCAGCCTTAATAAATGGCTGATTTTTGTCACGCTCAACATGTTTAAATTGTAAAATAAAAAGTTCAGAAGAGAAGTCATCGTGTTCTCAAACGTTGTCTAAGCCCCTGCTCCATGAAGGTTGGAGAAACTGGAATGACATACATGTACCTTTAATAATTCAATTAAAAAATATTCAGTAACTACTTAAAGCCATCACTGACTCTGTTCACACGTGGCAGATTCTTCAGACGACTGCGATCCTTCATTGATGATGATGATGTTCCAGAGGATCTGAGAGAGTGTGATCAATTCTTGAAGGCGAGGGCTTTTCTGAACTGTATTCTGAAAGGCTGCAAATCTCAGGCTCAATGAATGGGTTTTCATTGATGAGCCAACGATTCCATTCACAGGAGCTTGTCCATGTCGGCAATATCTGCCAATGAAGCCCAACTCAGTTGGCATAAAAAACTTTGTTTGCACAACAGCAGATAGGATTGTGATGGACATTTATCAAGGGACACCTGCACCTGCCTGGCTGGCTTGGTTCAATTCAATTCAATTTTATTTATATAGCGCCAGATCACAACAACAGTCGCCTCAACCCAACAATCATATGAGAGCTACTTGTCATTGGCATGGCAACAGCACCACCATACAAAGCTAACCCAGACATGTTGGATCAAAATTCATATCAGGACTGTGTCTGTTTGGTGTGGGGATAAAATGAATTTTCACATTTTCCCAGATCTAGCTGCTACATCTCAGCTCTTCATCTTTTTGTTCAAGAACTGTAACCAGTGATGATGGTCTCTGTAGTTCACCTGTTTTAAGCAACATCAGGTGTTTAGCAGGAGAGAGATGGCCGAAGAAAAGGAACTAAATACAGGCTTCTTCTCTGATGAAAATTAACATGAAATGTGACAGGACAGAGACTGAACACAGATGCAGACATTTCTGCTCAGTTTGAACTTTTATACTGTTCTAAGCACAGCAGAGCTCCATGGAAAGCACATAAATGTAGCGATACATGTGATCTTGAATGTACACATGAAAGCAGCTTTTTCTTATGTGTTTGTTTTTTCAGCTGAGCCAAACCCACACCCACTTTTACCCTTTTGTTAGCGTCTGCATTAACC
>VUQR01017579.1:0-27761 GCA_015108515.1 Hemichromis elongatus
CCCCCCAAAGCATTTTCTTCCCACTTCCCCTATAGACCACCACTGTGCAATACAAATTCTATGTGCAATAACCCAACTGTTTATATTAAATACTATTTATTACATATACTTTTTTAATAGTAGGGGAGTAGGAGATGCTCTGTATCTCATTGTACAACTGTATAATGACAATAAAGGCATTCTATTCTATTCTAGCTGAATGATTTTAAGATCAAAGGAATTCCGACGCTAAGCCCCGCCCACATCCTGGAGGACGTGCGCTGGGATTGGGTGACTGTTGTATTGACCAGCCAATCCAAGCCCTGAATGACCCTCCCATTGAAATACATGGTAAAATTTTTGTTGAAAAAAGTGGAATAACTTAAAAATTATAAGACGAGAAAAGTAGAAGCAGACACGAAGAGGAATCTAACGGTGGTTGAACGGTCTCTCTTCTTCGAACAGTGTCGGAGGAGATAGACGGCGAAAAACGTACGGAATCTATAATAATAAAAAACTAGACAGCGAAAATTTATTTTAAGTGTGCCTATGCTACTGCCAGTGAGTGTAGTTTGGCTTTCACACCACTAGATTTAGCCAAAAGCGCCATGAGTCTAGGACTGTGGATGCCCATTAGCATCCACACTAATAAATATCTCCTTTTATAAGACAATAATAACTGAAGAATTACACAGGAAGCACTTCCAATATTTTTTTAAAGAAAGCAAAGTTAATAAAAATGCAAAGAAATACAAATATAGTAATTTAAAAACAATTTTTTTCTTTTAAAAATCAGTTATTAATTTAATGGAAAATTGCTTTACGAAATAATGCAAAAATGAATATGTCAGTGGCAGTGGTAAAACGTGCTCTAAATAAATCTTCAGAAAGGTAAATGTTATTTATAAATTAAAAATTTCCTTTATTTTATTTGTATTTATTTATTTTGCGTTTGGTTGGGATTTATTTTTCTTAAATTAGACAAATTTTCCATAGAGTTTGGTTTGGATTCTTCTTCGCTGCTTTCTGTTGTCATCTGCAACTTCCGCCCAGCAGTAGCGCTAACTTCAGTCCTCCACACAGACACTATCAAACTAAACTCTACAGCTGTGCCGCTTTCGTTCTACAAGTTCGTGCAGGATAAAATCTCTCGAGTAAAGTAACGTTTGAATCCTGTCATCTGCTGAGTTCACCGCAAAGAACTTATCTGGTCAATTTGATCTTAGATTAGCTAACTGCTTTTTAGTTAGCATGCTGCTGCCTCAACACACCAGACAGGTCTTCTTGGCTTAATTTTATTTAGTCATGACTGAATTAAGATGCCGGAAATCAGAAACTTTGGAAGGAGATAATGAAGAGGAAGAGAAACAAAAGGAGCCGGAGCCGCAGACCAAACGTAAGTTGAGCTAACTTAGCAGTTTGCTAACTGAATATGAGCTGTAGCTTCCAGTGGAGAAACAGTTTAATGTTAGAGCACATTTCTGTGTGGATGCTGTGACAGCCAGGCTCTGTCTGCTCTTGCACCAGATGTTGAAGAGGTGAGTAAGTCCAGCGCTGCAGCAGCTGATGGCTCGCAGCAAAAAGACGAAGGTGAAGTTAAAGGCGGTCAACATGAACAGGAGGAATCAAGCAGAGCCCAATCATGTGTCAAAGCCAAGAGCTCATCTGCATGTAAGTCCAGTTCTTACATACCAGCCCACTTCATCAGTGGCTTTTAAAAAACAAACAAACTGATGGTCAGGTTCATGTTGTACATTAATGGGGACCTATTATGCTTCCGTGAATGACCCATGTGAGCCAAAAGCTTTAGTCTAGTCAGCTCATCCAGGATGGCACATCAATGCGAGCTGTGGCAAGAGGGTTTGCTGTGTGTCCGGAGCATGGAGGCGCTACCAGGAGTGCAACAACCAAGCAGCACTTGTGAGTGCTGTGTGATGTAAAAGGATACAGTTCGTCAAATATACCATCGACCAGTTAAAGAAGTTGCCATAAAATCATTAACCTCATTTTGCTCTGCAAGAAAGCTTTCCAAGAATGATTGTGCTGTTCAAGAAGAGTGAGCGAATGAAAGAGAGACCAGTTGAGATGCTGAGACAACTTGAAGCATGCTGGGGCCTGAAACATTAAGGAAAGTGGGAATAGCTTGAGGTGGAAGGGGGCTCTGTGCTCAAACATGGTATAAGGCAACTGTACCTACTGTGAGCACACCCTAAGAAAGCTTGTTGTAAATGTTAGACGCTGTGGGAGAGTAATTAAAAATGCTTCAAATACAGACAAGAGAGGTCTCAAAAGTACAACCAGGTGGTGAAACACGTGCCATGGTGACTCAGTGAAGTAACAGAAGTCAACTGTCCTGCAGTGGTGTTGGATCAAATGAGCTAAAATATATGTCTTAACTTCACGAGTCATAAATAATTGCATCTGTCACATGTGCAATGTGTTGGGGTCTAAATGTAAAATGTATCTGGTTGTACGTTGGTGGGAGTTGTAATGTTTTTTGTTTTTGTTTTTTGTGTGTAATTTTTGTCATAGTAGTATAGTGATATATGATATTGATCTCTCTGTTCAGCTCAGTTTGCAGCTACAAAGAGAAATTGTGTGATTGAAAATGGTTATTTAAAGTATGTATGTAAGTCAAAAACCTTTCCTCTCACCTTAAAGACCTACAGAAGCTTTTCGTTGATGATGTTGTTTACTGTTAATGCTTCTGCTCCTCAGCTGTTTTCTTACAGCGGCTAGTCCGTGTGTTCTTCGGATGTGTGGCATCTGTTGCCTGTGGCATGCTGTATGCATTGTATCTGTCTACATATCATGACAGGAAGTTCTGGTTTTCAACACGACAGGTGGGTGACTTTTTTTTTCTTTCCTTTTTTAGTATCTTTACTTTACTGCCCTATCACAGGAGCTCTAAAATTGACTTTGTATATTTCTAAGGAGCTGGAGCGTGAAATCACATTCCAGGGAGGCAGTGGACTCTATTATTACTACTATAAGCGTTTGATCGCAGCACCATCCTTTGAGCGAGGTAAAAGCACACTGCCTGCTTCATGAAAGACTCAACACAAGGGGACCTGTTTAGCGAATTTTCAATATTTTTCTTCATATTTTTATTCTTGGACTCTATTATAGAGTAGATTAGTATGATTCACAGTTTAAAATATTCCTTAATTACACACATGTGTATCCACTCAGTTCATCATATGTCTGAAACAAGTATTTTAGCTAACTTTAGCCAAAGGTGTTTGCCTGTGGTGACTGTATTAGAAGTATTCACTCTCTCTGACATCATTCTGATCCATAAATAGAGAAAAAAACTCTTCAGTCTGCACTTTTGAGTCAAAGAAATGCTTGCACACACACTCATTATATTAAAATAATATGAGCATCCATCATTATAACTGTACATATATGACAGAAAATGAGGAAAACCATATTAAAGAAGTACTAGTGAGCACACATAATGACTTTAATGTTCCTCTTTCCTTATGACTCAGCTCTGTTGTTTTGTGTTTTACAGGGTTTTATGAGCTGGTGGTAGATAACAGGACTGTTTCAGGTCAGACCATTAACGCAGTCGAGCGTTTGTCTCTTTATCCGGAGCTCATCACAAGCTTCATATACAGAATCACAGGCAGCCAGGTGAGGATTTCTTTCAGCAGATTCGTCTTCTCTGTGTGTGTATCTCAAAGCAAAATAAAGCATGAAGCCACTGTGATGTCCAGTCTCATTCTTGGAGGCTGAGTGTCTTCTATTTCAATAAGCAAGGTTTGCCACTGGATCCATAAGTAGTAAAATGTTGATTTGGGTCCTCAAAAGGACTATAGACTATAGATTTATTGATAAAAGGACATTCAGAGACAAGGTTCTTTCATCTTCAGGGGAAACAACCCGTTAGCTCCTTTTTCTTTCTCCATTCACTTTACCTTTTGTCAGGAAATAGTTCAGTAGTCTCAAAATGCAGAGCTGAAGCTGTAATGTGACCTCCAGTGTTAGTTTTGTAGTCATTTTCATGAGGCATTAGAAATACTGGTGGGTTAGGTTAATGGCAGCAGAAAAGGTGAAGAGTGGGATAAATGTTCCTTTGAGCAATGCTGTTTTCATTTCCATGTATTTGTCTTAAATAGTGCAGGAGCATTTAGCTGACTATAATGTTTGGTAGCTGCAGGAACTGAATGCTGGCCATGTTTCTATGCGTTTCCAGTTCAGATAAGTCTGTTTGTTAAAAGATCTGTCAGATCGTGCTCCCCATATTCAGATATTTGGGCTTTTTTGGCTGGATGGATATTTTTCCCTTTTTATAGGTGTAAATTACATGACAATACTTTAAAATGAAAAGTGTTTAAGTCCTAAATGTAGCAGGTGCATAAATACAGGTATCCTGAGAATGTTAGAGCAGAGATTTAAGGGAGAGCAGAGCATTTCCATATTTACTTTGCATTTGTGTCTCGTGTGCAGAAGCAAAGAGAATAAGGTATTACATTTAAAGTGTGTACAACTTTGTATTAACACAGGTTAAAATACAATTGCTTAGCAGTGGTTTAGAATTTCAACTATATTTCTTAATGGGTTATAGATGTGGAGAAACCATAAATGGTGTGACTGCATAACAAAAGTCCACCTTAAAGCAGAAAATTAGAATCCAAATAGAAACTAGTGGTACAGAGGGCTTACCCACCCACGTTAAATGCGCTGTACATGGAAAAAGCAAAGAGATTATGGGAATGTGTTAGTAAAAGTCCTAAAACTGGTCAAACTTCAGTGTAATTTGTGCTTCGATAAGCCTTGGGGCAATAGTGCTGCCAAAACAAAGCAGACCCTGTTTTATTGTCACAGCTGATTAACCCGGCTTACCTACATCAGCTGAGCTGTTTTCATTAGTGTTTTTGGCATTAGGTGTCTGCCTCAAGGCTTCTGCAGGAGTAAATGTTGCTGTATTAGTACTGCTAGCTATGAACATTACTACAATGTAGTAATTAGAAGTGAAAAATCACAATTAAAAGTGACTTCATTCTGCCACTTTAGGGTTAAAGGTTTGATCACAAACACGTTTTAAAGATCACCGGTTTTGTCTTTTTTCCACTGCTTCAACACATCCCTTGATAAAACAGGATTTTGTGGAACCGATCTACTTCTACATTGGAGCGGTTTTGGGCCTGCAGGCGGTCTACGTCACTGCCCTCTTTGTGTGCAGCTGGCTGATGAGTGGCACGTGGGTGGCTGGCATGTTGGCCGTGGCCTGGTATGTGATCAACAGGTAAGGTGAACAAATGTTTCCTTAAACATGAAGTTTCTTTGCCTGTCTGTTCATGTTTCCTCATTCCAGTAAAACTTTTTTGGCGACTAAAGCTACAAACATCCTCCTCTCTCACATGTCAAGTTTTTTTTTAAAGATGTTGTCAATCTTTTGAATTAACATGCTGTTTTTCTGGATTTTGTGCCATACAAATAAGATAATTAATAAAGGTGTATTTAATTCTGCGTCCTTTCTCCCACAGAGCAGATACAACCAAAGTAGATCATGCTATTCCTCTGCGGGACAACTGGGCTCTGCCTTACTTCTCCTGGCAGGTCACAGCTTTGACTGGATTCCTGAGAAACAAAATCGGGTCTTCCACTGAGGTGAACCTCTCATGAGCCTCATTTGAAAAAAAAAAAAGAAAAAGTAATGTGTTGTAGCCAATTAGAGTGCTGCACTAATGACTGAGTCTCATTCTCTGTAGATGTTCTGCTATCTTACCATGAGTGCCACCACCTTCACCTTCCTCCTGGTCTGGGAACACAGTCACTATGTGCTCTTCATCCAAGGCTTCTGTCTTTTTCTACTTGATTCTTTTGACCTGGTGCCACCGCGTAAGGTAACACAGTCCTGGTAGCTTGAACTTCAGAAATTTTATAGTTTTTGTCAGAAATTGCAGCAGGTTCTTACTGTATATTACTTAAAATGAATAATTTTGCATTGATTACATTTTTAATACAACTTGTGGGTTTAAGACTGATTTTGGTCGGTTAACAAAATGTAAAAACAGCTAAAATCCCGCCGACTGTTTAAATAAAACATTGTTTTCTATTCTCCTCTCTGATTGGCTCTCTTTTACTTCTTCATCCCTCCATTGTTGGAATGAACAGATGGCTGACATCCACAAGGTGTACCTCAGCTCCTTGTTCCTGGCCTACATGTTCCAGTTTCAGAACGCAGCCCTGCTCAGCTCGCCTCTGCTCAGCCTCCTCATTGGCTCGGTTCTCGCGAGATGCTTCCAGGTAGAGTTGGCGTCCCCCTTAAATCACAGCTCAGTCATGATGTTAGATAAACTCTTTAAAGTGAAATTTTTCAAATGGGAGTAGCTCCATTAACATTTGTATTATTTTTCCAGCAAAGGATGAAGGTGGGTCCTCTTGTGGCAAGAGTGATGAAGCTCTTCCTACATTTCTACCTGGTCTTCACCTCTGGGATCACCTACAGTTATTTGGTCAAGGTAATTAATATGGAAGCAGATCATCTGTGTATCATTCACTGGTTGATAGTCAGTTATTGGGTTGAATGCAGTGTTTTGTTTTGTTTTTCATTTACAGAAACTAACTCCTGTAAATGAGAGTGACTTCATATTGAAGTTTCTTGAAGTAAAATTTGGACTCAACACAACAACGTGAGTCCTGTTTTCTGTTATTGACTTAGAGCAGTAACCGTATTAGTGAGAACTAATCTAACTAATCTAATGTAATCTAACATAATAATCTTCTTTTTTCTTCTCTTCAGCGACTTTGTCCCCAACTTCCTCTTGTGCCAGGAAAGTTTCCAAACGCCCGGTCAGGACTTATTTCTACGCCTGACGCAGGCCTCGGTCCTCCCCTTCTACTTCCTCGTCCTCACCGTCTGCCTGCTGTCAGCCTTACAAGCAATCTACAGAAGACTCAGGTGAGACACTCGTGGTGCAAAATCTTTCTGGTCTAACAATAGACAGAACTGTTCTGTCATCAGTTGGTTTCTGAAGTCTTGTTTCAAGCCTCAAGTTGCCTCAATGCTTATTCCAGCATACACACTTCCATACATTCATTAGATGGAGAGTATGGCCAAAATTAATCGGAGAAAAATTAAGGACAGGCTAACATTTAAAAAAAAAAAAATTTCAGATGTTGTTTAAAACAAACCACTGACTCACCCGATGGCTGTTCCAAGTTTTAGACCCTATAATCTCAAAAGCATGATTACTGATTTTTAAACGAGAGTGAGGCTGATCTAAGAAGCTGCTGAAAGTGCTGTTATAAGGTCTCAGTAGCTCTGCTATATTAGCAGGAGCCTTGCCATGGAGAGCTTTGAGTTAATAACTGAATTTTGTAGTGAATTTTGAATTTCACTAGAAGCCAGTGAAGGGAAGCAAGAATGTGCAAACACCAGATAGTTCTTGTTAGCAGCCTGCATTCTGGACCAGGTGAAGTTGGATTAGTAAGATCTGAGAGAGGCACATAAAAATAGAGTTACAATAATCAATACAATACTCAAGGCAGGAGAAAACTGTGTGTACTAAAAGTTCAAAATTATTAAATGACAGTAAAGGATTGATTTTTGCAGTTTTTCTTTTATGAAGGAAACAAGGCTGGATGAATATGATATATTGTGGGAAATTGAATGAAATGAAATGTTTGTACCAGACTATTGAATTGAACTGAATATGGAAATTGATTGATAACAAATGAAATCTACACTTTTCTAGTAGATTAATAATTAACTGGTAGTTGATACTGTGTCAGAAAAATGTGTTGGCCCAATAACACAGCGACATTTGCTTGTGACTCATTTGTTGTTGTTGTTTTTTTTTTAAGGATTCATTATATTTATACTTTTGGCTGAAAGCTTGATGTCATTTTCCTTCACAGCGGTCAGCCATTGTGCAAAACCTATAGCCTCGAAAATGGAGGAATAGGAGAGCAGCCGGAGGTCGTCTATCATGTTTTCCACACCATTTTGTTTGGGGGTCTCGCTCTGCTCTTCGATGGGTATGAAGGGAGTGTGGTTTTTTTTGTTTGTTTTTTTAATAATTGGAGTTTGTTCACTGTTTGTTGTTTGGCACAGCTTTTCATTGCCTATGTTCTTCTGTGTTTCAGGATGAAGTATTTATGGACACCATACATCTGCATGTTTACAGCATTTGGGGTTTGTTCTCCTGACCTCTGGATGACAGTGTTTAAGTGGCTCAAACTGAAGTCCATCCACCCTGTAGTATTGGTATGGATGTTTGTGTATAGTGCATGAGAAACAAACCCGAATGTTTTAAAGTAAACAGGTTTACTTGTGGGGTCCCTCAGGACTTCATCCTGGGCCCAGTCCTCTTCTGTTTAGATCTGCTTCTATAGGTAATATTAGCAGGCATATTACATCATTTCATTTCTATAGTAATTAAGACGGTAGGAAATCTCAGGATTTCCTTCTATCTTGAAGATATTAAAGGTTAGATGAGTAAACAGTGGCAGATCTTTGGTCCATTAAAATCTAGTGCTTTTTCCAGTATTTTAGATAATCTCATGTCATATTCATGGTAAACAGACTGATACTTGTGTAGTACTTTTTCCCTCTAACTAAGAACTCAAAGCACTTTTTATTTCAAACATCACTCACCCCCAATTACACACATTCAGACAAGTGATTTTTTTGTCCTAATTGCATTGTCTAATTTTTGCACACAGACACAACCTCCAGTTGATTCATCAGGGTAACTCGGGGTTCTGGCCAACAGACTGTATCAAATTAGACCTTGGTGTTATTTTTGACTCAAAGCTTTGCTTTGACAAACAAATCTGTTACGTTGTCAAAAATAGCGAGTTAAGAGTCAGTGCCAAACTCAAATCTCTCCCGTCTGTCCGTGTTCTGAAAAAAGTAAACCATGCTTTTATTGTTTCTCATCTGGATTACTGTACTCCACAATACCTAGATCTCCCTCTGTAGATGGTTGCACAGTAAGAATGCTGACTCTCACTAAAAAATTTAAGCCCGTCACCCCAGTCGTAGCCTCACTTCACCAGCTTCCTGTCCATTTTGGAATTCAGTTTAAGATTTTACTGATTGTTTCAAGGCCCTTAATGGGAAAGCCCCGGCTTATATTACCAGTCTCATTTGTTTCCGTGATCTCTTACATGTTTCATGTCCCAAGGTCACACTTCAAATAAAAAGGTGACAGAGCATTTACACTCACTCACACTACTTTGATCCTTAGCTGCTCTAGTCTTTGTGCCACACATCCTTGGGCAAGATGGTAACCCCAAGTTACTCTCCGATGTATCCGTTGGAAAGTGTGTGATTGCTAGATAGAGAGCACTTAAGAACAAAGTGCTTTTGTGAATAGGTGAATGAGGCATGCTGTATAAAGTGCTATATTAGAATCAGTCCATTTACCATGTGTTTGCTTATTGTTGAAAGCCTCATAATTCTGTATTCTATTCGATTTCACTTTTTACTTTTTTATCGTTATCTTTAGATCTTTTTTTATAGCATGAAGTAAAAACTTAAAGAAGAAGCTAAAGGAAGATTCTGAAAAATCAAGTTAAAGATGAACTTTATTATAATTGTTTTGGCATAAGCAGCTTAAAGAAAGAGGAGTAGGGCCTTATAATATAATATGACAAAACAGATCTCTCAATAAAGTAAAAGTTGCACAAAAAAAGAAGTTCACTTAAATAAAGAAAATAAAATCAGTTATTCAAAGTAGGCAGTAAAAGTAAAAATAAATAGAAAATCTGAATATAATACAAAACAGTTCAATAAATACATTAAAGCTAAAGAAAAATGTTTTCAAATTTTAATTTACTCAGTAAAATCTCCTTCCTTCATGAAGAGAAATGAGTAATGACACAGTTGCTCACGCTGTTTTCTTTTCTTTTTACCCTCCAGTCCTTGATTCTGAGCACAGCTGTTCCCACAATCATTGGCTTCAGTTTGTGGAGAGAGGTGAGGCTTTCAGCCCCTTTTCCGTGGAAGCTCTTTATGTTTGACACACTGTATACCTCCTGCGTAACGCTCTTTCTCCCCCATTCTGCAGTTCTCCCCTCGTGTCTTAGCAGAGTTATCAGAGCTGCAGGAGTTCTACGATCCAGACACAGTGGAGCTGATGAGCTGGATCAAGTGGGTCATTAGAACTTCCTGTGTTTATAAAGATATTTGTAAAGTTTTTTTTAATCATTTTTATCATCAATCATCGTCTTTCCTCTTCATGTAGGTCACAGGCTCCAGTGGCAGCTGTGTTCGCAGGCAGTCCACAGCTGCTGGGAGCAGTGAAGTTGTGTTCGGGTTCAGCTGTAACTAGTTTACCTCTTTATTCAGATATCAACCTGCTGAAGAGGACTGAAGATGTGAGTTATCATTGACAACATATCTGTTACATTAACAGTGCTGCTGTGAGGAAGATGCTTATTTCTTATATTCAGCTATAAAAAAGGCCTGGTAGTCAAATTGCTTAAAGTGGTGAGTGTGAACTTTAGTCCAAACAGAGACACATGTTTCAAAGTTTTATTAGTTTTATTGTAGGTTCTTTACCTTAAAATGTAAAGCGCCATAAATCAAAAGTTTTTGTGATTTGTCTCAGCATAAATAAAAATTGAACTGAAGTTTACCTCCTTTTATTTTCCATCAATCTTTCCTCTCCTTTCCCAGACGTACCAGGTGTACGCAATGAGATCCGCAGAGGACATCTACAAGCTCCTGACCGCCCAAAAAACGAACTATGTGATCATCGAAGAGTCGATTTGTAATGAGCTCACTCTTAATAAGGGTTGTAGGATCAAAGACCTGCTCGACATCTCCAACGGACATGTGAGTTTAAATGCTTTCCTCTGTTATAGATTTCTTACAGATTGGATGGTTTTAGATTAGATTAAATTCTGTTTCTATTAGCACAGCACCGACAGAAGTTACAAAAGAATGTAAGCAGAAATAGACTTAGAAATATACCATATATACACATATTCACATATATAAATACAGAGTATATAATAGCGATAAATAGGATAATAGGAATAAACAGGGAATTACACATTTTGAGTGGATATCAGTGCTATGGTCGTCTTGTGTTCACCCACCTGCTGATTAGACCTTCTTTAAAATAGCTTGTTTCAGACAGTGGCTACTCAAGAACCCAGAATATGATCAGTAAAGATTATTTTTAACTTTAAGTCATGCAGAGCTACTTTGCAGAGTCCAAAAATAAATAATATTCTGATACTACTTTGTTATTAATATTACTTATCCAATCATCTAGCTACAATCAAGACATGAATTGCAGAATATTTTGCAAACACTACTGAAATCTTGTCTTTGACACTTTCACTCATGAGCTGTATGATTTGTCTCTTGCAGGTCGTCTATGACAAAGGAGAGATATACTCCTTCTCCAAATATGGACGATTCTGTCACGAGATAAAGATGAACTACTCGCCCTACACAAACTACTTCACACGAGTCTTCTGGAATCGCTCGTACCACGTCTACAAAGTGAACTCTGTCATCTCCTTTCAGTACTGACGGCCGGGCGCGGCTCTGCCCCTCATGCGGCATTCCTGATCGTATCCACGGATCAGCACACCGGGGTTAAAAAAAAACTCTGATTATCATGGTGTCGATGGGGTTGTTGCACATTCAAACAGTGAGGATCAGCTGAGCACACTGCACCGGCCAAACGACATGTATGGACGGCCATATTATCGATCACTGTACTGTAGTTTTCTAAGCCACGTGTTACTGTTAATGTTACTATGAATGGTTTTAATGAAGGTGAGAGTTGCAGAGATCAGTGTAGGAGGGTTGCTGTAGAGACGGTTTGCCATGAAATGAAGCAGCCAAAGGTTGTGGCTAGGACACATATTTATGTTCCCTTACTTTATTTTTAGTTACCTTTATCAAATTTATGTTTTTTTAACATCTGCAAAACTGTAGACATTTGAATCAACATCAGTTGGGCTGCTGATTAAAATATTATGGCATTTGCATTTAGGTCAAACCGAAGCTCCACAGAGACTCCGGTGTGGCTCCAGACCCTTTTTGTTTTTCGTAACTCCTTTTCTTGGGGATAAATCTTAATGCATTTAACTTGATTTTTGTCTTAAATGTTTTGCTTTTCTGTTCTGTTAATGTGTTATAATCACGCCTAGTGTTGTCTGCTTAAACAGAAGTGTGTGTCTTCTGTCTATATTATGAATTTCATTAATTATACTAGTGTAGTTTGATCCTTTTTTCTTTATTTAAAGGAAATTATTAGACCGTTGAATCATTGAGCTAATAATCATAATCAGCCAGGTTTTTCAAAAATAAAAGTGCTTTATAACAGGATAACACGTAAGATAAGACAGAGTTTATCTCTAGATAATGTAATGTTTTTATTTAGTTCCCAAAAAAATCCAAATAGTGACAAGCATACACGCTCTTGCTTTCTGTCACGCTCTGCCTTTGTTTACAAATGAAATACTCATGCAGTGCATGTGTACACACTGTCCTTTGTAGGATTGTTGCTGCTTCTTTGGTCGGCCTTCGTAGGAAAAGCGTCTCTCTGCACTGTTTGCTGCTTGTTGTGTGTTCTGATCTGTTAAAGGGAAATGGAGGGAGACTGTTCAGAAGAGTGTTATCAGTTTTTATTTGTTACTGCTGCCTGAAATCTACTGAAAATAACTGATATCCGAAGTAGGCATTGCTTTACACACACGTTTATATCTGAACTCACTGGTTGCTCTTATTTTCCCTACTTTATTTTATTTCTTTGACATGAGACGGTTGTATTCATGGTCTATATAAAAAGAGTTGACTGAATTATCCAGGACTTGCACAAACGTTTGCAATCTTCTAAACTGAGCTCTTTCAGCTGTTTAAGGTGGTGGAGGCTGGTTCTGGATGCCTTATGTAAAGAGGTGGTTGCTCCTATGTCTGTATTCATCACTTCCAGGCATGACTGATCATTTCCTATCTCTGAGCTGTTACTTTAGGTTTTTGGTGGTGAATTCCTCTCGGTGCTGTCATACAGATAACAAGGCGTCCGTGTGGTGAATTACTGATGAAAATTAAGAGTGTGTGAGGTGAATAAATATAACACTGAGGTCTTTTTGTGTGGATCTTTTAACATTATCTGATGTTTCTTTTAATCTATTAGTAACGGATTTCCTGTCCTCATTACTTTCATGCTCATGCAGGGCCCGACTATTGTTAGTGGAAGGTTTTGTTTGTTAAGCATTAAGAAGATAATCTACCTCAATGGATGAAGCACTACTGGGTCTACAGATTGCTCTTAAAATAGTATCTAAAAATCAGCTCCTTAAGAAACAACAAAAGAATCCAGCAAAGATCTTGTGATTAAACGACTTACGGCACACAGCTTTGCAGGCACTTGGATGTTTATTTTTTAATGTTTCCTGTGATTCTGGTTAGGCAGCATTAGGCAGCATTACAGCTGAAACACACCAAGCTCTCCTGTCGGGTCCTGGCATCCTACTCAAATAGGCAAGGCATAATTTTACAACAGAAATGAGCTGTGTTGGCCAGCCATCCCATGACACCACACCTTGAACACATTGCTCTACCCCTCCCTTGCAGCTGTGCCACAAACCACACCTTTAGCTGATCAGGTTACTTTTCAGTGAAGCCTCATCAGAAATGGTCTTAGTGGAAGGGTTTGTGTCAAGACTGTGAAAATGGCTGAGGTATGCCAAATTATGCAAGAGCTGGCCTGACAATCAGTAGCAACAGGTCTTCAATCTACTGATATTACTGTCAATATCCATGGAGGGGATCAGTAAACAATGCAATCTTGAAAGCATTTGAGTGGCTTAATTTTTAGCACAACAATGATCTCAAACACACTGCTAATACAGTAAAGCATGCCTGCACAGAAAAACACTGTAGAACTCATTCAGTCATGGATTGGCCTTCTCAGAGCCCAGAACTCTTACTGATCGAGTGTGGGATCATCTTAGCAAAGAAGTTAGAGGCAAGCCCGAGACAGATATGTGAGAGAAAGGATTTTGGAGATGGAGCTGTCAAGCAGGAGACCAAAGGGAAAATTAATGGATGCAAGATCATAACTGCGGGCAATTTTTACATTCTAAAAAGCAGTTTGTAGTAATTTGTCTCCTATTTATATTGTTATTAATTAGCAAATTTGCACTAAGCATAATGATACATTCATGACCTATAGATAGGATCGGGAAAACAAGACTGTTAAGCAGATTCTCATTTATTCTGTGCTCTTGATCGCTTTTTATTTCGCATTTATTTAGAGGTTAGCTTCTTACGTACTCATAGTTGCACCGCTAAAATACTGCCTAAATGGGCAAATATTTGCGTTATGTATGTTTAACGCTTGGGTTTCAAAGTAAATCTCGACAAAAAATTTAAATGATCAAGTTAAGTTTATAGTACAGGTGTTATTTTTCTTTTATATTTCTAAAATTACTGTCAACCGTTTTAGCGTCTGTGCAAATAACTCGTTGTCCCTAAAGTTTCATACGAATTTAAACAAGGGAACCTGAACGCGGCATAAGTATGCGCAATCAGGGCGCATTGTGTGTCTCCTTGGCGACGAAGCGGAACCGGAATTACGGAGGAGATATGGCGCAGGGCACAATGAATTATGAGAGAGTCAGTTAGTGTAGCTGGTCCAGCTCCTAATTTTGACATTTTGGTGCACATTTGGCCCTCCTGTCCTCTGAACGATCACTGTGGCCCGTTAAGGTAAGACTGTTTGTCCCTGCATGCACTGGACAATCGCCAAAATCTAGATGGCTAGCCGGAATATTAGCCAAAAAGACTCCTGGCTTCAACCATAACACAGAATAGGGAGGTGGGTGCGTTTGGTTTGCTTACAGTGTCAACCCGAAACATCATTGTAAGCGTGACTTCTTGTAGTTTCAATCGGTAAATTTGATGTCCCCGCCCAGTTAGGACGACCCGTGAAAAAGATTAAAGCTCTCTAAACAACTACTGAAAATTTTAGTGTTAGCTGCTCAGGCAGGTAAAGCTGTCTAATCGAAAGTGGAATGGAAGTAAATATCAATAATAGCTACAAATATGTCGAAACTATAAATATTTATTTTCACAAAATATGAACATTTTTAAATATATTTACCATCACAAGATTTTTAACGACTAAAATTAACATTACATGATTGTAAATGTAATTAATTTCAAAGAAAAACGTAATTACAGAGTTTTTATTCAAGTAACAAAGATTTAATGTACATCAAAAGGCCAATATTATAAATACAGTCATGTGGAAAAGAAAGAAAAACTAAGTACACCCCAAGATTCAGTAGTGTTTAGAAGCTTTAACTTGAAGCCATGATTTTTGTATGACTTCCTGGTGTGTTTGAGATCTTTGCCTGGTTCTGGAGCTAAGAGAACAAATGATCGTTTCATTTCTCCTGACAACAATCCCCAAGAGAAGGTAGTACTATTAACCTTACAGTCACCTGTCAAGATGAGTGAACTAATCTAGTGTATAAATATAATAGAAAGAAAAATAAATACATGATGAAGTTTATACTGACAAATAGCTTACATTAAAAATCCCAGAACACTTCATATTTAACCCCGAGACCCATTCTAAGTAAAGCCGATGTCCATATCTGCATATCTGCCCACTAGACGAGGATGAGTGCAGAAGCAGCAGATCGTGTGGCCGCTGTGACCAGCAGTCGGCCTGGCACGCCTCTTCAGACTTCCTGGTTTGAATTTCTCCTCGACGACAGCCTGCTGGAGAAACACCTGCAGAAATCAAACCCAGGTTCGTTCATCCTTACTAAAGATGGACACGAGTCCATCTTTTATTTTTAATGACATCTCATTGACTGCAAAGGTTTGTTAATAACTGTTCTTTCTACAGACCCAGCACCAGTCCAGCTCATCATCCAGTTCCTGGAGCAGGCGTCGAAACCGTCAGTGAACGAGCAGAATCAGGTCCAGCCTCCAGCCGACAACCGTAGGAACCGCACATTGAAGCTGCTTGCGCTCAAAGTAGCTGCTCACATGAAGTGGGATCTTGAGGTGCTTGAGAAAGGGTGAGTCAGAGTGTTTTAGATGAACATCTGCCATTATCAGTGTTTCTTTATGAAAAAGCCAAGTTGAATATGTCTTAGTGTGTAATTTAACAAATATTCCTATTATGTAATTATCTAATATGCTTCCTGCTCAGCAGATTGACCATTCCTGTGTTAAACATGCTGCTGAATGAACTCCTGTGTGTGAGCAAAGTGCCACCAGGGGTGAAACATGTGGACCTGGACCTCTCTACACTTCCTCCCACCACAGCCATGGCTGTCATCATCTACAACCGCTGGTGAGTGAAAGGACTCTCTGTGTAGTAAAACAGACTAAGTGTTTATTATGTTTGTGTCCGAATCACAAACTGTGAATGCAAATTAAAAGAGGATGGATGAATAGAGATTGTGACAGAGAATTAGACGTTCATTTGTCTCATTTATATTATGTTTTTTAAAGGGCCATCAGAACAATTGTGCTGAGCAGCTTTCCAGAGAAACAAACCAAACCTGGACCCCACCAGATGAACATGTAAATTCTTCTTCTTCCTTCCTGTTATCACTTATTGCATCCACACTTACACATTTTTATTTTCAGATTTGTCTTATGCTATGTTCCCACCTGCTACCTCTCTGCTCCTGTGCTGGAGTTTTAGCCCCTCAAAGACTTTGAGAAGCACAGCTGACGCTGTTTTGGCTTTAAAACTCTGGGATTGTGTTCTCGTGTGGACAGCCAGATATTCAGATGCATTGTTTTATCCACGTGCATCACTCTCATCTTATTTTAAAATGAAAATATTTTATTGTCTAAATATACACAGCAAATAAAGTAAATATACTTGTGCTCATCTAATTCTTTGTACAAATACCAACATCCAGGCTTAATTTCCCAAATTTAGTGAAAAATACATCATGTATTCCACCGAGTGCTTCTGTTGTGCCCTGATTTAGGTTGAATATTGTGCAGCAGGAGAAAGAAATGACTGAAAACATCCTCACTGTGGTGAGTAAGCACCTTTTTTGTTATCCATACATACTCTGTGAATACATAAACTATACCGTATTACTGACATTGATACAATTTAAAAAAAATAAATAAAAAATCCTTCAGCTAAAGGAGCAGGCGGCCGATTCCATCAGCGTGCTGGAAGGAGCTGTGAGACTGAAGAAAGACTTCTACGTTCACACCATGAGGACTCTGGACCTGCTGGCTGCAGACACTGCTGCTAACGGAGAGACGGAGTCTTCCACCGCAGGGCTTCGCATCAGCGCAGATGAGCTACACTGCCAGGTTGGCTGAGGGCACAGCGTTGGCTTTGTAGTACTCTAATCCTTCTAAAAAAAAAAAGTGATTTTTTTTCTTTTGAGTAATGGAAGAATTTGTGTTTCAGGTGCATTATGATTTAGGAGGCATTTTCTTCCATCAAGGCTGCACAGACCTGCCAATCTATGAGAAGGCTCGGGATCACTTCAGACAGACAAAGGAACTTTTAAAGAAGGTAACCATATTTTATCACGGCTTCAATGACACAATATGATTTATCTTCACTAGATGAAACTTGTCTCACAAAAGCTGCTGACATGGAGCTTTAGTAATGGTTTAGTTTACCTTTTTCTCCATGCCTTTTAGCTAGACTCAACTGTTCATGTTCACCTGGATGAGAAGCGCCTGGCTGGATACTGGAACGCCTCTAGAGCTTTGACTGGAGACTGTGACCCCTCTGACCCCCAGACGACACCCTACGACCAGATTAACAGCCTGATCCGGGCTCACAACTACCCGGTCAGAGCAAACACATTAGAGAGATTTTAATTCTGCTTTCAGTTTTGTATTGCTTATGCAGAAGTAGGTTTACATCACAAACACGGGGCAAAAACTGGTTTAATACTCTGCAGGCCGTCATTGAAGCCTTCATCAAAGACAACATATCCCACAGTTTGCCAAACCACTTCAGACGGTCTGTTCTCCGGGAGTTCTTGTATAAAGTCCAACAAGGGTGAGGAAACAAAAAATCAAACCTTTCCGCACACACTGCAGCTAGCACAGACTTCAGACTGCTGTCACTGAACCGCAGAGTGTTCTTACGGTCGGTTCTTTCACTCATTCTACTCGTAAAAATACAGTTTCTGCAGTCTTTTTGGACCACTTTGCAAACAACAAATTTTCACCTTTAAGCCAACAACTGGAATCAGTTAACATATGAAGCTGATAGGCTGTTAAACAGTAGTTTGTTTGTTTTTTAAGTATTTTGGGCATTCATATTTTTGTATAACATCCTGTCTCCCTGCAGGGAATCAGGCCTGGATGAGGTGTGTCACAAACTCTGTGTCTGCAACGCCGTCCGCGACGCTCTGGAAGGAGAGATCCTCAGCGTGCGTTTTCAGCAGCTGCTCCTTAAGCCTAGTAAACAAGTGGTGGACTTCATTTTAGAGGTAACTCAGTAAATTACCTTAAATAATTAATTATAGGGTCAAGACAATTCCGTGTACCCACCGCAGACAAATGTGACCTGTGGTTTTTACTTTAGTATTACATTAAGAACAGTTTTTTTTTTTCATGTAGTAAAAGTTGTTTAAAGACATTGCAGATTAGAGTCAGACTTTGTTTTTCCTGCAGGTGTGCACACGCTCGCTGGAAAAAGACCGTCCATCTGAGGCGTCCAGAAGAAACATGGCTAATTTCCTGAAGTGAGTTTGAGTCGCTGTTTTCCATACATTGGACAAACATTTTGACGATTATCAAGGGTCTGCCGCAGAGATGATATCAGGCAATGTTATTCAAATTCCTTACTTAATGAAGACTTTGTTATCCTTCTAATCCTCTTATGGTGCAGGACTCTGTGTGAAAGCTTGGAGGACCTGTCTCTAGTGTTTGTGGTGTCATCCCATAAGCTTTTCATGGAGCTGCTGAAGGAGGAAGAGAGGAAGGTCCTGGTGGAGCAGATGAGAAAGAGGTCGGCCACAATCAACCTCAGTGCCAAACCTCTGCCTTCCTTCTATGACATTCCAGGTACGTGGCCGAGACTTCTGCTACATAACACTGCCCCTTCACATGAAAACCATGAGACATATTGAGTTTTGGTTCACTCCTTCACAGCTTCAGCTAGTGTGAACATTGGCCATCTGGAGCAGCAGCTCATCCTTTCACTGGAGCCACGCAGGATCAGACAGATCCTCATCGAACTCCACGGCCTGGCCGAACGACCTTTCTGGAGGGTTAACAGCAAGGTCAGAGACACGAGCTCAACAACTCACCTGATTTATATTACTACATTGTCTTCAACACTTAAGACAAGAAAAAAGATGATCTGAATTAACCTACCACTTCCTGTTTGTGTGAACAGTGGGAGGTTCCTCCAGACTACATCAATGTGATCCTTGGCATTAAAGACAACCTGACCAAGGACCTGGTTTATATCCTCATGGCCAAAGGACTCCACTGCATTTCAATAAAGGTCTGAGCCATTATCAACGCTCAGTGGGGCCGAGTTAAAGCATAAATGTTATTTTGATAATTAAACCTTAAAATCCAAGAATAGAGCATCACTTTTAACTGCTTAATACATGGAGCATGTTTTCCTCAGGACTTCGCGCACGCACGGCAGCTTTTCTCGGCATGTTTGGAGCTCGTCACTGAGTTTTCCCCGAAGCTGAGGCAGGTGATGCTGAACGAGATCTTGCTGCTGGAAGTCCGCGCGCACGAGACGATGGCGGCCGAGGGGAGCAAGGAGCGGCCGCCCCCTGACTTGGTCAGCAGGGTCAGAGGTTACCTTGAGATGAGGATTCATGGTAAGTTAACAGCAGTCGGTGGAGTCACTCCAGTGTCTTCATATAGTACTATAAAATCTATTTCTAGGGCCTCAGTAGACAAATGTACTTAACTAATGTCATCTTTAAGAATTTATAAGTTACAGATCTGGTCTTGCAGCTAGAACCATTAAAAAGAAAAGGGAAAAAACACTATTAGGATACTTCTGCAAGATTAGCATGGGTCTCACTGTGAAATAGTCGTGTGTCTGCAATCCATAAAAACTTCACTTACCGATGAAGGATGATAAACAGCTTCTAGGCCTTGTTATCTTGCATCAGTTCTGGAGGTTGAGTGAAGGATTTCCTGGTCTTTATCTCCAGATCTGCCTCTACGTCAGGTGGTGGGAGAGGAGTGTGTCGCCTTCATGCTGAACTGGAGGGAGAACGACTACCTGACTCTGCAGGTGTCACCGTCCCTGGTCATGAACAACCCGTACATCAAGGTAACACGTCTGTGTTTCTAATTTTTTTTTTTTACGCTGTCATGAAACTTTCTCTTTCTAGCAGCTCCAATTATGCCATTTATGATATTCATTGATATTAAATTATAGCAAAGTGATTGACACAGTTAGGGTTTTGGCTTACTCTAGCTCTCAAAGATTTACCTCACCTCCAAATTTCAGCTGAGACACATTCCTGGAACTCATGAGTCAAACTCTGTAAGATAACAAAAAGTCTTAATTTATTAGATAATTAACTAAGTAATAATTGCTATGCAGTTGGTGTAAATACATTTAAGAATAAGTTGTGGTACCAGATCCCGTTAGATCGCTACAGTCTTTAATTTTTTTCCACCTAGACACACATCAAAGTGTCTAATTTTGTTCTCTTTTGATTCATTTCATTAGATTTCATCGGTCCAGTATCTAAATATATCTATTCTATCTATCCCTACAGTGGGATTTCCAATAAATTACAATGCGATAGCTTGAGAACACGGTGATCTAGTATTTTGAAAGTGATTCCATAGGTGTGTCTACGAGGAGGCTAAGGGGTAGCCCGAGCAGTCGCCAGTAATTTTGCATTTTACTTAATTATTTGTCCTGTTTTCTCCTAATAGCTTGGCCAGCTCCTTGCATCCACATGTAAGGAACTTCCAGGTCCTAAAGAAAGTCGACGCACCGCCAAGGAGCTCTGGGATGTGGTGGTACAGATCTGCAGCATCTCCATCCAACACAAGAGGAACAGCGACGGCCGAGTCGGCCTCATTAAACACAGAGAGTCCTCCATGGGCATCCTGCACCGGTATGACATCAAGGTTTAGGATTTCACAGGATTTAGAAACTTTATAACATGTTTGAGATTCATGTAGCATCACACTCATTCTACTGTTTTCTTAATGTGACTCATCCAGGAGCAAATTCATCACTTTCATCAAGAAAATTAGAGTAAGTATCACCACATACCAACTTCAACACACAGTGGAAGTTTAAAGTATTTAAAGTAGCTGTTTACATCGTGATTTTTGTCTTATTCTTACAGGAGCCGCTGGTGCTGACAACTCTGATCTCACTGTTTGTGAGACTCCACAGCATAGTGAGGGTATGACTCTGAATAACGGGACAGAACACAGTAAAATGGAAAAATTGGGCACTGCTGCAGTTTCTGTCTGCATCTTCAGCCTCTTGTTTTTTCTTCTTCTTTTTTAGGATGACATTGTAAATGAAGTTACTGCAGAACATCTCTCCATCTGGCCATCTTCTCTTCCAAAGTAGGAGCGACTTTTCTGTTTTAACTCTTCACCAAAACATAAAAGTGCCTTTTTCCACTCATCCCATGTAACTGTTTCTGCTGCACCGCACTGGTGCACCTTAGTTACAGGACCCACCCACAGGGATCTCCTTTCCTTTCCAAGCTGAGGGAAATCTTTTGAAGCTCGTTTCAACTACTGAAAAAATAAGAAAAATAACTCTGCCATTCATGACTCTTGAAATACTTGAAATTTCAAGTTATTTTCTCAGAATTTTGAGTTGAGTGAATATCTGCGGTTTGGATTAGGCGGCCCTGCTTTCACATTCTGCTATCATTGTTATTTTACTCTTCATTCATCGTGTTGATGCCTCTTCAAACTAACAGCTTAAAAGCAGAGGTTGCCTTATTGTGCAGAAGTTACAGGGAGTATAATCTGCATGAAAACGTGTCAGGTTTGCATCACTCCCAGATCAGAATAATCCTTATTTGATTTGTACTGATGCTCCTCAGTTCATCCTCCGTGTGAACCAAGCTTTTTTTTCGCTCCTGTGTTGTGAAGGCAACTTTCTTCTGATTGGCTAGCCTTCACAAACAGGTTTGATATTAGGGGATATCACCTCTCTCTGACATCATACACAGTCAAAAGCAGCTGAAGTAAGACTGTAACTGTTTATATGAGAGAACATAAGGAAAACTCTTTAACAGCACGTACACAGCAGGAAAAACCCTAAATGTTCCGATCTGTGTGTCGAGCAGCATACAGGCAGTGGATGTGGAAGCTGTGGCTGTGACAGTCAAGGAGTTGGTTTCCTATGCCCTCACGCTAAACCCCAATAACCAATCATGGCTCATCACACAAGCCGACATCTACTTTGGTAAGAACAACCCCCACATCAACTCGGAGATCTTTCTTCACTGAATCAGTGAAATGTTGTTATTCCTTCCACAATAGCTGATGTTTTTCTACCAATATACTTGAGGTTTGGACAGAAAGGAAAAAAAAAATTGAAATGACTTAAAAAAAATCACAGCAATTACAAAAATGTTCCTTTAAGAAAGTATTTTCAGACACAACCACCCACAGCTTGAATAAGTTCTCTTTTTTCTTCCTTTGTAGTGACCAATCAGTACTCTGCAGCTCTGAACCTTTACCTGCAGGCTGGAGCTGTGTGCTCGGACTTCTTCACCAAAGCAATCCCTCCCGACATCTACACTGACCAGGTAAAACGCAGAGCGTAATACCACAGCGCACTCCATAGTGAGCCTCTGCAGTTTCAGAGATACGAAAGCCGATTGACTCGCCTAACAGTGACACGCCTGTTTTTATTGTAGGTTCTGAAGAGGATGATTAAATGCTGTTCAATGCTGAACTGCCACACACAGGTCAGAGGTCAAACTGCCTATTTGAGAAAGTGAGCTAATGTTAACTGCCGAGGAATTAATGAACATATTTCTAGATTGATGCAGATGCCATTTAGTTTTGTTGTTTTCTGCCACTTTGTTTTCCCCAATATAATTTCATGAATAAAAGCCAGAAAGCTCCTCGTCCTTTCTTTGAACATTTAGCAGAACAAAATCGATGTAACAGCATATTAATGACAGACCCTGATGAGAAAAAAGTCAGCTTTATTTGATGATAAGAATCAATAAGGCAAATATCAGCCAATACCGATGTTTACTTTATTATTCTTTGTGCCTCTCCTAAAGTGTTAAGCTGGCTGTGTGTGTCAGTGCTGACTGGTGTCTTTCAGATTTAGTCAGTTTGAAGTAATGTGTTATCTCTGACTCTCATCAGGTTGCTGTTCTGTGCCAGTTTCTGAGAGAAGTCGACTACATGACGGCGTTTAAAGCGCTTCAAGAGCAGAACAGGTACGGCCCTGCAAGGACACGTTACTCATTACATTACCCCCAGAGCCATTCTTGATAACAGCCGATATCTTCTCACATTACAGTCACGACGCCATGGACTCATTCTACGACTACATCTGGGACGTCACCATCCTGGAATATCTCACACGTATCCTTCATGTAACGATGAGAGAATTGCTGTTAAACCTTCTTTGGCTAAAACTCAGTTTTCTTTGTAAGGACTAAATTCTCCCCAGTGTCCGTTTGGCTTCCTTATTTTTTGTTTAGATATTCACCACAAACGGGGCGAGACTGAGAAGAGACAAATAGCGGTAAGTCTTCATAACCCTACAGCTGACACCACGAGAGGCTGCGCCCTAAAAAGTATCTTCTACGTATAGATTTATGAATTCTATTGATCTTATTGTATCCCAGAGAAGAACAATGCACAGCAAGAGACCAGCAGCAAAGTGACGACCAGATAACGTGATGTTAGTGAAGTTTGGCGACTTGTAGAAAAGACAAAAATTATTATTGAAAAAAGTAAAGAGTTGAATTTTGTTTTTAAATGCACTCCGGCAAGATGTCAGCACCTATTACAGCCATTTCTAAAAACTCATGTTTAGAATAAGGCTGTTTGTTATTAAAAAAAAAAAAATATATATATATATATATATATATATAAAGCAGTTTGTTGAAGACAACCCTGGTTGTCTAACCGATGTCATCTCCCACTCCGTTAGATAAAAGCGATTGGACAGACGGAGCTGAACACCAGTAATCCAGAGGAAGTGCTGCAGCTGGCTGCGCAGAAGAGGAAGAAGAGATTCCTGCAAGTGATGGCCAAACTGTACTTTTAGTAAATACACGAACCTCTGTTAGATTTCACAGGGTGGGGATGAATATTTTATTTTGAGGTAACAAGTACATGGTCATTTTCATCATTTGCAATAAACTTGTAAAAACAAAATGCCCCGAGTAAATCACATCAGGATAAAAGCAAAGCAAAAAATGAACTGAGTGCCATGGACCTGGTTCAGTTAATGCTTTCTGTTTGGGGTTTTTAAAAGTTCACTGGTACAGCATGCATTTCACAATTGTCATTCCTTCCTTTAAAAAGAAAAAAAAAAAGCACCCCGCAATTTTCTAGAAATTCAGCATGTTACAAACTTTTGAACTTTGCATTTTTCTGAAATAAAAACCTTAAAAGCCAAAAATGAGGGGAAAAACAAAAAAGGCAAGAAGAAGAGGGGCCTTCAAACATCGGCACATGGTCCAGAATAAAGCAGAAAAATGAACAGTTTAGATCTCCTACATTGACCTCTAATGGACAGAATACATCAAGAACTACTATTTGAGGGTCAGCATAACTACTAAACTAAACTAACAATAACTACTCTCACATTGGCACACTAAGACTAAGAACATTATGATTCAACATCCAATGCTGTCAGATCAGTCTGAGATGGGCATTTGCAGCCATCTCTGCAGGAAAACTGAGGAAAGCTCCTGACACTGTTAAACCTCCTCCTCTGAGGACGTAAGTCCTTGCCCAGGCACGTAGATCCTCTCCCTGTACGAGCTGGCATCCATCGGTTCCACATCTTTTTTAGGAGACTTGCCTCTTACTGCCTTGTAAGCAACATCCTAAAAATTAACAGTGAAAGTCAGAACCAATTTACAGATACTGTTTTATTTTTTTTTTTATGGCTCATTTCAAACGCTCTGCCATTTCCCCCAGCGAAGTTTAAGAATGAAACAGCAAATCTATTAAAGTAGTGACGCCATCATTCAATAACTAAAAAGGCTGCAGAGGTATGGGTTCATGCCAGCACAGCACTGTCAACGAGTGATCCATTTGAATTTGCGTCCACAGAAGTAGGCAACCAAATATAATGATAGGCATTACTACTCAGACTCAAGTCAACCTCATTTCAAGTTCCTCAGCATTGGCAGAGGTATGGTGTCTCATACCACTGCTCTTAGCTTTGACTTTGCATTCTTGTTTCTGGAACAGTTGTGAAAAACAAAGCGTGTCAAACAAAAAGGCAAAACAGTATGAACGTCATACTGCAGAGCAACGTTTCTGAAATACTCAGGCCAACCCACCTGGCACCAAACATGTCATGATCAAAGTCACTTAAAATCAAGCTTCTTCCTTATTCTGATGCTCAGTTTCAACTTCAGCAGGTCCCCCAACCATGTCTAAATGCACAGATTATCTGACATGTGACGTGACCAACTGAACAGTGTTGACAGATGTACCTATTGAAGTGGTAGGTGAGTGTAGGTCATGTGTTGGAAGAGCAGTTATACAATGCCTGTCATTAAGTTATGACTGAAGATTTAGTATCTTCTGGAAGACCATTTCCCTCAGTATGTCAGATGGTTGCTGCCATCACAATCCACATTAAACCAGCTTCCATCTGTAAGTTTTATTTAGCTTCTACAAATATTTCAAGTCTCAGGATTTTGCTTTTGTAAGGGTAAACAATCATTTTCCTGACTGCCTTTTCCCGTCTGACTTTAACCTTAAATTATAAGGAAGATTATCTCAAATTCATACCACAGTATAAGAAAAAAATTAAACTAACCAAAATGGACATGTAGTCCAAGTTTGCCTGGATGTTGTGTTGGTCTTCTTTTTTCACTGTGGGAAACACTTTCCGTGTGACCGTGCCAAAGTCCTCCAGTGCGTCCATAAAGGGGCCCAACCAGTCAACACATGGCTGGAGGAGTTCTCTGGGTAAACCTAAACAGAGAAATCAAACAGACTGGAGAACCTGAGATGTGCAAGAGTGGAGTTTTCCCCCCACATTAAAAAAAAAATAAAAATTAAAGTCTAATTCTTACATGCAACTTTCTCAACCATCTCCTGGTCCACGAAATGACAGAGGACTGAGGCAGCCAACCCGTGATAAGGTATGTCCAGCGAGTTCACGTCGAGGATGCACAGATCCAAAAGCTAAAACAAAAACCATCTTCAGTGCCTACAGACTCCCCATACAAGGTTAAACTAGATTTCACTTCTCTCTCTAAATAGTCTTATTTACTTAAACTGAATACAAGTGTGAACTCAAACACCTACATTTGTACTTCTCATGTAAATCTCTTTTGGAAACTGCTGATCAAGCAGATTTGAGTTCTCATTCATTGAGATCAACTGCAGGAAGAACTTCAGCCAGGACAAAGCCGTTTGAGGACGAGTGTACCAACGCAATGTCTGCAGAGCATACAAAAGCACATCGTTTTATAAAATGTACAACGGTAGACGTGCATATGATGAATAGGCAGTTAAAAGCATTACCCTCAAAATTACCAACTCCATATGACGGAATTCTTCTACATGGTAGATCCCATGAGCCACACGTGACAGATGCAAGATCTTTAGAGGGTTAGATTCCTATTTAAAAACAAAATAAACCATTAATCAAACCGGGGTTAGAGTGGGCAAGAACACCTTTCTAGTAACTTAAATCAATCCAGTTGGTAGTTTCATACAAAGTCAAGTCCAATTCAGATCCTACATTTAAAGTGTTTAATCTGATGTTTCCCTTTCACTCTTCTGTATTTGACAGCAGGCTATGGCTAATGGCTGGAAAGAAGCCACAAAAGTAGGCTTCTTTCCAGATAGAGCTGAAAAACACAAAGCAAGAGTCCCCCCCACTGGATCCCTCCCAAATGCAAGTAACACTTTAACCCCCGTTCACAACATGAAGAAACCCACAGTGCAAATAAAACAGTGAATTAGAATTTATATTTTATATTTAACAAAAGCCTAAAAAAAAAAAGAAAAGAAACTACCGGTACTAAAGAGTAATTTGGAAAACTTAAACCTGTGTCATGTCCGTTTTGCAGCTTTACTCTTGTTTTTGGATACTTTTGCCCCCTTACCTCCATCTTTGATGCTATAAGAAGACATGTGAGCACAGTCAGCTGCAGCACACCCAACTTCAGATTTTTCTCAATCAACAGAAACCGTTCAAAGTAGTCCTGTGCCAGGTAGAAGGTCTCCCTGTGAACAGCGTAGGCCTCACACACCTGGAGGAACAGTCATGAAAGTACTGGTAATGTGTCATTTAGATAAGACAAGTAGTCAACAAATTCTAATTTGGATTAAGTTGAATTACAACTGTATTCCAAGTAAAGCATTTTTAGCTACAAACACTAAACATAAGATGCAATGCTGCTTTGGTTTTACTGAAAGTTGAAATTTCAAAACGACCTCCATTAACCAGTAGATGACGATGGATCTCATTCTGGGTGTTAACAGGGATTGCCTCTCCATGAAGCTCTTACTGCTGCGGCTGATGTTCCTCGGCGCGCCAATCATCTTCACCCACTCCTCATCGGAAGACTCACATCTGTAATATGTACTCAATTAAATCTACAGCAGTAAGTGAAGAGAAAATATGCAAATACTTAGAAAG
>VUQR01017580.1:9374-28383 GCA_015108515.1 Hemichromis elongatus
CTGTCGCCAAAGTGCTTGTTCATAGGGGGTCATTGGGTTTTCTCTGTATGTACTACTGTACAATATAAAGCGCCTTGAGGCGACTGTTGTTGTGATTTGGCGCTATATAAATAAAATTTAATTAAATTGAATTGAATTGGCTGTTGCGCCTTTAAGGCAGCAGCAGCACCGCAGACACGTTAAAGGCAGGTCCAACACTCCCACGTCAAGCTTGATTTACAGTCCTGGCTCACAACACTGTTTAACTTTGAACTTGCACTCTGGTGTGTCTGCTTTACTTTGCCATCAACAGTCGACTTTGAGCTAATAAATCTGAAACACCTACTTGACCAAACTTGTACACAGGCTGTCACAGCTCAAGTAATTCTGATCATCTACACTGGCAGATTATCAACTACTGCTCATTTTCAATCAATAACACTATTATATTTTCACTGGGATCACAGCTCAACCTCAAACTCTCCACTGACTCTACATAGTTGTTCTAATCTCAAATCAGCCACATTGGTTTAAAGATGGAAAATAACCCCAAATATCTGTGAAGTTTACAGGCATAGACGGCTAATCTGATGTTTCCATTGGTTCCCCTGTAACATCTTGTCTTTAATGTGTTTACTGGTCAGCACTTCCCTTTTTTTTTCTCTTTTTACCCAAAACACTGAATTCACTTCCTCTATTAGGCGCTTCCTCTGTTGCCAGAGAGGAAGTTTCTGCTGCAGGTCTAAGCGGTGCCTCTGCAGGTAGCCTGCACACTGCAGACAGCTCAATGGGATGTTTACATGCTGCAGCATCCTGCTTTATTGCACAGGACATGGACACTTCAAAAAGCTAATGCTAACCAGGATACTGATGCACATGTACACACAGTGATGGCCTTCCAGCCTCAGGGCTGAATTATGCAGTGACCCTCAGAGGCGGTTTGTCTGACTGAATCTGCAAAATGATTTACTGATTTTGAATCTAACACATCCAAAAACACTTTCAGGGTTCCTATTTAATTAAACCCTAACAGCACTTTAAGACGTAATGTATTAAAATACACTTAGAAACACTGAAGAGGCTGACAGCTCACCAGCACGGGCTCTCTCCTTGTGTTGCCGCACTTCATCGGCGTGAGCTTTGTCCTGGTGTTTGATCATGTTCTTCACGCTGGCAAATCTGTTTCCACAGAGCAGGCACTGCACGCCGCTGTTCCCCTCTGCAAACATCACGACAACGTATTTAAATACTACAGCCAATCTGTTTCTGGCCTGATTAGTCAGAAACTGTATGGATGTAAGTGGCTCTCTCTTTAGAACTCACTTCATCAATTTTTCAGCACCCTTTTTAGGCACTTTTTTAAAAATAGTTTTATTATGTCAATAAAGCACATTTTAGGTTATGAGCTCTCCTGAAAGACAGCTGTAGTTTGCAGTAGGATCCTGGTGTGAAATTGGTAACTTTAAGTCACATCTGACTAACAAACAAAGCTTTAAACTAACCTGGGTGAAGTCGCCGCATGTGTTTCTTCAATTCAGAGGATGTGACAAATTTGGCGTCGCATTTAGGCTGTGAACATTTGTACGGAGTCTCACCTGAAACGCACAGAAATACAGAAACATGTCTGTAATGTGTATTTGTCCCGTGTGGCAGAAAACCAGAGCAGTGTTTCCTTTCATTTGGACGTCCATGACTCTCACCAGTGTGTTTTCGTGTGTGGGCAATGAGAGAGGAAGACACAGAGAAGGACATGCCGCACAGGTCGCACTGGTACGGTTTCTCTCCAGTGTGTCGTCGCTTGTGGTACGTCAGCGTGCTGGACTGCGCGAACGCCTGGCCGCAGATGTCACAGACGTACGGTTTCTCCCCACTGTGCAGTCTGTGGGAAACGCGTTAAAATTCAATTTAACTTTAGTTAATTAGTAGTTCAACAATTCACAACAACGGGTGCTTAAAAAAAAGTCACAGGTGAGAACCATGTAATCACCTTCACATGTGTGCAATCCAGCGACAACATTTTTCCCCAGTTACCCTCAGACCAGCAGAACAGTTACTATAGAAACTACAGGGCAGTTTAATCTACAATAGCATGTCTGATTCGTTCTGGCCACTTGTAAATTCCCTCTTATGTGCGATAAAGATGTTTAACTAGCTAATCGGTGGAAGCAGACCAATGGCCGACTAACGTCGGTCATGTGTAATAAAAGGAAAGCTCAAGTGAAGATGAGTTACATGCAGATACGCAGGCTCACACAACGATCTCCCTCTTGGCCTCAGCTCCTTCCACACTGACGTACCTGATGTGTATTTTGTAATTGGACGAGGTAGCAAACTTGAAGCCGCAGCGCTCACAGGTGTAGGGCTTCTCCTCGCCGTGGTGCATTCGACGGTGAGCGACTAGCTGGCACTTCTGAGCGAAACACTTGTCACAATCTGAACAATTGAACGGCTTCTCGCCTGCAACAGAGAAACAAGGTGGACGCTTGTTATACGTGCGTTACATCATATCTGCCAGCAGATTGGTTAAAAGGTTTTCCACTTATCTGGTGACAGACACATCTTCACATTCATGTTGCAAATACTTTCATTTTAACTTAAAGTTTTGCTGAGTGATGCAATGAATTTCTGTTCCAAACTTAGACTCATGCTTGTGCTCAACATCCTGTGTTTGTCTTCCTGCTTCCGGAGATTGTTTTTGCAGCTCAGATAACAGAAGGTATAGGACAGCTCTGTGACACAGAGGGAGGATTCTGCTTCAGAGGACGTGCATACATCTTACACATTTAAATGTCACAGAATAGCACCAGAGAGCCACTTTTACATGTTTAATATGTGGAAGAAATCTTATGTTTATCAAGCTGATTTCAACCAAAGTTATCACTGAAAGTATGAATAAAACCACACAAACATCAACACTGGAAATCAAGTGACAAGAAATAACAGGGAACTGATTCGAAACAATGCAGTATGGTTACAGACTGTATATAAATGATGGAAGAAGTCCTGTTTCTAAAACAATAAACGTGACGCTGTTGGAAGTAAGACCACAAAGTAGCATCTGAGCCCAGAAACTCATCAGGAAAATGTGTCGACCATAAAGGCCTGAACGGTTCTTGCAACCTTTTCGTTGAAAATTACCGTAACTCTTGAGCCATTTGTGCAATCGAAAAATTTCAAATGGCTTCTGACAGCAGTGACTGCTTTAACAAAACAAAAACCCTATCACTGATTAGGGGTTAAAAGGTTAATGAGATTATAAATCACAGTAACGAAAGTTTGATTCTGACTAAGAACCTTGCTGGTTGAGCGCTGTTGGCCGATTACCTGGAAAATACAGTTTCATTGTTTGTGTCACACCCGCACACCTTCACGAACCCAGTAAGAAAAACACGTGACGACTCAGTGCCGAGCTCACCTGTGTGTATGCGCAGGTGTGTTTTCAGCTGTGTGGCCTGCCTGAAGGTTTTGGAGCAGAAGATGCAGGCGAACGGCTTCAGCCCCTTGTGGATTTTCTCGTGGCGCCGCAGGCTGCTCACGTCTTTAAACAGTTTGTTGCACTCTGAGCACGACAGCGACATCTCGCCCAGAGCCAGCGCATCCATCTCCCCGATCTCGCCCTCTTCCACTCCCTCCCCTGCCGCCTCCTCCTCCGTGCCCCCTCCAATGCTGTCATCCTCCGCCTCCTCCTCCTCCTCATCGGTCTGTCCCCTGTTTCGGCCCCTCCCTCTCCCGCGGCCTCTCCCTCTCCCGCGGCCTCGCCCTCTCCTCCCCTCACCGGTGCTCAGCCTCGGCCTCTTCGTCCCAGGCTCCTCCTCCTCTTCTTCACCCTGTGAGGGGCTCCAGTCTGCTGAAGTGTCTCCAAAGTCCTTCAGACTCGTATCAGAGTCATCCAAATAGAGTTCTTGACTTCTTAAGCTCCCTCTTCCTCTCCCCCTGCCTCTGCCTCTCCCTCGCCCTCTTCCCCTCCCTCTATAGCTGTAGATTTTGGGCGTGCCATCAGCCGAGCTGCTTGCCTCTATCTGCTCGTCGACAAAACTTTTAGGCCTTCTGCCTCTCTTCCTGCCCTGTCCTCTCCCGGTGCTCCTCGGCGTGCTTGGGGTGTACTCTTCATCGTCTTCCACAGACATATCTCTGCCCTCATCATCCTGCTCTCTGCTGCCCTTGCCTTCCTCGTGCCATTCACGTGTAACAGAGACTATGGATAGTGGGACTGGGGAGTTGGGGCTGCTAGGAGAGGCGGGGCTGGGAGGCGAGAGACCCGTCTCTTTATCTGCCTCCGACTGTGATGTTTCGCCAAACTCAGACCAGTGAGGGAACTCCTCCAGATATTTCGTGGCCTCGGCCATTCCTAAGAAGATGGCTGCTCGCCGTACGGCCGCTTGTCGGGTGCTGAAACCAGAAAGAAAACCATTTTACGCACCAAAGCACCAAGTCATAATTCAGTTTACAAGTGTCCCATGCCTATGACCTTCTCATACTCTAACATCATGTGGACGCATTTCTACACGCACTGCATACATTTCCCCAGGAGAGTCTCACAAGAGAGATTCTTGATCTCACGAGTTTCACTATCCTGAGAGACTAAAGTGGCTGATTGTGCAGTATGTCACTAAAATGTTGGAGAAGTTGTACACTGCAGAGAATAATCAACATATTGTACATCAGCGGTGGGGAACTCCAGACCTGGAGGGCCGGTTTCCTGCAGGGTTGACATCTCACCCTGGGTCAACACTCCTGAAACAATTGATTAGTTCATTACCAGTCCTCCGGAGAACTTCAAGACATGTTGAGCAGCTAATTTAAATCAGCTGTGTTGGATCAAGGACATCTAAAACCTGCAGGACACCGGCCCCTCCGGATGTCCGGAGAGCAAGTATCTAACAGCGCCATGGCAACCAGTGACCACAAAAGTCAATGATATTCAGCGACTTCGGGTGATTGCGATTCTAAATGTGTGGGTCTGTAATGAAAGCTTGGTCAATTTTGAGGCAAGCTGTTGAACCAATTACTAAAGAGAGTGAGGGATACAGACGACTGACACGATACCCAGCAACGAGAATCTGAAACAGCTGACTGACTGTCAGCGACAAACTGATGGCGAACGGATCGCTTCCTGTGCAGACGCCCCTGCCTCAGCGCACCTCGTATGCTCCCAGCATCACCGACTAACTTCGGTTCAAAAATGGAGTCCACTAATCACCAACATCATCAAACAACTAGCTCAAGGCAAAACTCAAAGTCGCTACTGCGCATAATCAAGCAGTTTGCCTGTACAAGCAGGTGAGCTAACGTTAGCTAACACATCAAAAAGAAATGACTGCAGGAGAAAACTACAGTCCAGGACAGCTCTGGGGGATGGTTTGCTTTTAGCTGTTTGTCTTCTGAGTAACCTTAACCAAACTAAGATCTCTGCTCAAATGACCAAAACTGAAAACCATGTCACTTAGCAAAACTCTCCTAGCTAACAGAGCAACATGTATCTGACATTGGCTTCATCACATCCAAGTCTACTTTGCTGTCATTCTGTACATATTTTTTACATTCAGGTTGTTGGTTATATAGAACAGTGCTGGATGACCCTCACGCTTACCTGCTGAGGTTCATGTGTCCCGTGTAGACAAACTCCAGAAGCTTCTCCAGCGAGTACCGGCTGACCTTGTCGGGGTCCAAAGTCGTGATCTCTTCGCCCTTTTCGGCATGGGAGGAGAAATACTCGCTGAATGCAGCGAGGATGTTACGGTGAGCCCTGAACTCCACGTCCTTCACCATTATGGTGATGTCACACAGAAAGTCCATCTCCCGCTGCTGGTGCAGGCGCTGCAGCAGCAGCTTGCCATGGTTGAAGACATGCGCCATCACTGCTGCTGGAAAACAGGCAAGGGCATCCTCATCACCAACGCATTCACAACACTTAACGGAAAAATACAACTTTGCATGAAGGGAGATGTGTTTGCTCTATGTAAACAAATCACTGATGTTACAACACTTTTATCGAGAGTTTTTTTCTGCACAGTCCACCAAAAATAGCTTTAACCCAAGGAAAAAAATAACCTGTTTGTATATAATATAACTTATTTTTTAAAACTTAATTTGGTAATCGAGGCATCATTTACTCAAATATTATAAACACAAAAGTAACAGATAATGTTTTGTGTGGTCTACCATGAAAACCCAAATTATTTCATAGCTTTAGATGATCCACATTTTCAAAAAAATAATCCATCCTATGCTGGACCTTGGTACAGTGGGTGGGTGGGGCTTCTGCATCTTAAATGCCCATATCAGGGATTTATCCTCTGTGTGACATCAAACAGGTCAATGTGAAAAAAAAAAGCTGTTGCTTGTAAATGCACTCAATTTACTTTACTTTTTAAAATTATTAGACCTTGAGGGATTGAGTGAATAGTATTTAATACCTGTTTGAGGCCTCACACACCTTCACACATATTCTCACACACCTGAGAACATTAAGGGGCGCCTTCAGTATGGCTAGATTTTTATATTAGCTCATCCACTCGTAGCACACAGGCAAAAAAGCTAGGGAAAAAAACCCCTTCTCTAATATTACCACATTTATCTCACTGGTGAAAGAAATAAGCTTTCAGTCTTCAAAAACATCAGATTATCTACTACAGTGGAAACAGGCTTTTCCAGCACCGATGACACCAGAAAACTGATGGATTGTAGCCAGAGATAAACCTGAAGTTACCTCTCTAACTTAATCCTGCTTCATACAACAGACATCTGGTAAGAGAGTCACAGTTTGTGACTTCGACACCACAAGATTGATTTGAACAGTTTTGAGTATTAGCTTCTTTGATCAGTAATAATCAGCACTGGTCATGAGATAAATCAGACTGATCAAATTCTACCTGAAGGTTTATTCTAAATAAGGAACATTTCTACCCTGCAACAAACAAACAAACAAAAAAGAAAAGCGGGTCTCTTTGGCTGAACTGGAGAAAATTAATCATGTGTTTGTTAGATTACGGTAATGTTCTGTTTACTGGCTTAGATAAATCTTAGCTATACCCGCCCCCAATAAAAACCAGTGACCAGACTATTAACAAGGTCTATTAAACAAGCTCACATTATTCCTATTTAATACTCTTTATATCATAATGTATTTATTCCTAGTTTTTCGTGTACAATATTTTGTGACTGCTTGTCTGTGAAAAGCACTTTTATAAATAAGCTTTACCTTAATATCTACCTGTGTGTGCCCTTGAATTATTTCAACACGTATTAAACCTCCCCTACAGGTTTATACTGATGACTCACCTGTTGGAAATCCAGTGTAATGTTTCTAATATTTTTAATAATTGAACAAAATTAAAATCGTATCACAAAAAAGTCATAGCACATAAAATCACAGATTTCTCGTGGATTTGTAAAACTTGATAACAGAATGAAAACTTACAGTGAGTAGTGTGTCAGAGCTGCTGAAGAGTCACAGCTTTGCCTCCTCTCGGCTCTCAGTTTGTAGATTTCTCTCCTGTTAATGACAAAGAGTGTGAGGACGAACCGCGGTGCATACTAAGCGTCTAATTAACAGCTCAAAATATAAATACGGGCTCGTGGACGTCTAACATTTGAATAAAAGCTTTTAAACAGGTATATTGCTCTGAATCTGCAGCCTTGGCAGGTGAGATGAAGAAGCAGTTTTGGAAAATAAAAGCTCCCGCCTGCTTCCTGAGCAGGCCTCGGGCTGTGGCTAACGCTAACAGCGGTGTCGCTGATGGGTTCAATTTACTCCTGCTCGCCGTTTAGGTCTCTGCGCAGACTTATCAGCACTTTGGGCGAAGTAGAAGCCTCCAAACAGGAGAGCACGGCCCACGAGTGTTAAACCACAGCGGATCATTTACGAAGCAGAAGCTAACTGTTTTCGTAGTGGTAAAAAGCGCGCAAAACATTGTGCTCTTATTTCGAAGGTTTGTACCGGCGGTGCCGACGTAAGCGGCCACAAAAAGCTGCACACGCTTATTTTAGCGACAGCTAATGCACATACGTCTCGAGCTGCAGTAAACAAATTGCGTAAATACGCGATTTTACCGCATAACAAAGTAAATAAAAGCAGAAAAGTACCTTCTAATATCCGCGATCTTCAGCCATAATCCACGTGACATCGAAGTTCTCGCGAGACGACGATTTTGATCAAAGAGAAGCTGGGTTTGGTCAAGATGGACACCCTCGCCCCCTGACAAAGGACGACAGTTGGGGAGGGTTACTATCGTTAATATGGCAAAAAAATAAAAGATTTCATTTGAATCCGACTTTATATTTTAATCCTTTAATGTATAGAATAACAAACATACACATAGGAAGCTAATAAATAAAAGCTGCTCAAAAATAAGGCGCTTTTTAATCGACAGTGATTTTGAAATGTTTAAAAGTGCTGTTGTTGGCTAATATTTATAAATAGCGTAGCTGTATTACCAAGGAGACTGTATCTGTAGGCTATTTATCTGTCAACAGCCATGCAATTTAGCATATGTAATTTTTTTTATATCATATTTCATATTATATAAGCACTATTATATCAGTAGTACTACTAATAATAAACGTAATAACACCAACATCTGACTCACTTTAGAATAGACTTTTACATAACAAATATGTCTAAAATAATTTGTTTCTATAATGGAGTGTCAAAATGATATTTATAATATGATTTTTTCTTCGCTAGAAAAATATTTTAGTTACTGACACTGTGTGACTGATTTAAATGTTCGTCAGTGTGATTGCCTGTGGAAAGAAACTGCACAGATGTCTGTTTTGCCATAAAGTGCTCTGTAGCGCCCGCCAGAGGGAAGAGTTGGAAAAGGTTGTGTCCAGGTTGTGATGGGTCTGCACTCTGCAGTGATGTTGCCTGCTAGTTTCTTTGCTCTGTCCTTGTACAAATCATGAATGGAGGCAAAGTTGGCAGCAATGATTCTTCCACAGCCCTGACTGTCTGTTGTATAATCTGCTCTTTTCCTGTTTGTCGGCTGATCCAGTACACCGATGGATGAGCAGAGGACTGGATTATTGCAGAATAGAACTGGATCAACATCTCTAGAGCTGCAGCAGGACGTGCATCCTCTGCTGGGCCTTTTTAATGATAGTGTCCATACTGGCTGGCCACTTCAGGTGCCTGGGAGATTATGGATCCCAGAAAAATGAAGGTTTCACAGTAGTACTGAGGAAGGGAAGGGGAGATAATGGAGAGGGGCTCCTCCTGAACTCAGCTAATCAGCTCTTGTTTTTTCTGACTGCACCACAGGGACAGCTGTGTAATCCCACATCTGTACGCAGACTCATCACCATCCTTGATGCGTTTAGTGACCTTCATTTCATCTGGAAACTTTACAATTTTGACAGATGGGTCTTCGAAGGTGTCATCATTTGTGCAGAGGGAGAATGACTCTAGGACATGTAACAGTGCAGTTGAGGTGTTGCAGTGTTGAAGTCCTGTGTTGACATCATCATCCACTGAGCCTTTTGACCAGTAAGTAAACTAAAAGAGTGCAGCAGGGACATGTGATGTCTTGCAGGTAGGTCAACATCAATCTCTCAAAGGATCTCATGACAACAGACGTGAGGGGCAGATGCCTGTAGTCATTTAACCCAGTCATAGAGGGTTTCTTGGGGACTGGGATAATTGTGGATTGTATGAAACAGTAGGGGACTTTACACAGCTCCATGGATCTGTTGAAGATCAGTGTGCAGATGGGGGCAGCTGATCGGCACAGCCTGGTACCATCATGATCATTTGTCTCCTGAAGAGTTGCTTCACATCTTTTTCACACAAGGTGGGGGTGGGCATGGACTTGGTTATGTGACGTGGCTGGAGCGTCCAAAGGGTGTGAAAGAAAAAGAATAATAAATAATTAATAACAATATGATATTTAGTTTTATACAAATGTTTGGCACTATTTCACATCTTTGGCTTGGACTCATGTTTATTCAACAAATCAGTCATTTCAGAAATCTTTGACTGAATTTATAGTTTATTAAATAATCAAACTGATGTTAAGCTTTAGATTTTCTCTTAATCTCATGCAATTAAAGTAACAATGATCTAATGAGGAAAACCTTGATAAAATATAGAAATTGCCATATTTATTCCCTTATTCGCTTGACTATATTAATAAAAGCCTTTTTCCCTTGTCTACATCTTATTTAGTGATTTAGGAATTTCATAATAATGTGTTGATAAATGGTCTGTATTTGTATAGCGCTTTACTAGTCCCTAAGGGAACTCAAAGCGCTTTACACTTCAGTCATCCACCCATTCACACACTGGTGATGGCAAGCTACTCTGCAGCCACAGCTGCCCTGGGGCGCACTGACAGAGGCGAGGCTGCCGGACACTGGGCCCTCTGACCACCACCAGTAGGCAACGGGTGACGTGTCTTGCCCAAAGACACACTGACTGAGACTGTTGGAGCTGGGGCTCGAACTGGCAACCTTCTGATTACAACACGAACTGCCAACTCTTTGAGCCACAATCGCTCCAGCTAAAGAGTTAGCTGCATTTAATTTCACTCACAATTTCTGGTTAAAATAATGTGAGTAAACATTTGTGTATTATGAGTGTCAACTACTGCTGCTGCTATCTGAGGACCCTGTCTAAGGGTTTCCTCCACATAGAGGACCTTCAAAAGCTTCATCAGTGCTCTTACGGTGTACAGCTCAGACACTAAAACGCTGTTTTGCACTCATCAATCATTATGCATCGAGTGAAGGAGCTGATTATTACACAGAAAAACACCTTCAGCCCTACGTTCAGTCCAACAGGCTGCTGTGAGCTGTTATCCTGCTTGGGTAATTATGGCACATTATTCTCCACACATGTGATAATCTTCTTGCTTTTAGTCATAATTAGACTCCTTCGTCTGCACCAGAAAATTTGTTCTGTGGTTTCACAGGAGAAAACTGCTGCTCTGGGAATCATTTCAGCTTCCAGTATTAATCATTGCAGTGTCTCCAAAAGAGAAGATTAAAACAATATCCTGCAGGTGTTTGTATTGTTTTTGTTGACAGCTAATTAAAACATCTAGCCTGAAGCAATAACTTCCAAACTGGCAAATGTGGACTGTATTAAATGTGGAGAAGTGATTTCCCCACGAGTCTGACCTCAAACATGATTGTTTTTAGCGGAAAATATTTTCAGATAGATTTTCAATGATATTTTTATGTGAGTCTTCTTCAGCAGCAGCGAAAGCTAAATTTCTTTACAGACCTCTAAAGCTCAATAACTACGTGTATAAACCGTAAAGAACAATTGTTGATAGCTTTAAAGGAACAAGACGTGTGTAGTAAAATAAAAACATTAAATTAATTTATTTAAATGACATCAGAGGACAGAATAAATATTTTTTTAAAGTTAAACCTCTGATAAAATAATTTTAAAATGCACACTTCTTGGCTCCGATTCCTGATTTTCATGCACAGGAAAAACAGGAAGTAGAAGAGGTTTGGATTATATTTTATATTTTTATTGATACAAAGCTACAGTAGCACTTCCGAGCTTTCTGCACTTGTATGAAACTGCATTAAACTGCCCCAACACCAGGGGGTGCTGCAGGCTCAACTACAGTAGAGTAATTTGGACTCAAAACGTTATTTATTTATTTATTATTCATTTATTTATTGTGACAACAATACCAAAGCTTACAGGAATTGATTTAATGTAAATCCAGTAGTCATGTCGTTAGGAAAGAAAGACAGAAAATTATTTTATGGCCTTGATGTTTTTATATTGGCGACAGTTACACCCATAAACCGTTTTAAAGCACCATTTGATAACGCTCTGAAGACATTTTATAGCAACACAGCTGAGTTTTACTGCATTATTATTTATCACCTGTCCGAACAGAAACTTCCTCTAATGGGTGCATTAGACACAGGAGGCCACATCATGGTTAGTGATGAAAGTTCATAAAAGGTTTATGTGCTGCCTAAATGTGGTAAAAGGGGACTCAGTATAAACACGATGTCTGAGCAATAAAAATGAAAGTTTTTATTAATGTTTAAGAAAATGCTTAAAAAACCTTTCCATTCAAAGATAGAGAGGTGGATCGACGATTCCTCGGTTGTTTTTCTGTACAGGAAGATAAATATATCAAAAATTAAATGTGGATACTTTGAAACAGTGCTCACGTCCTGTATCTTTGTATTTTCTTCACTTTCTCGTTATAAAATACATGGAGTGCATATAATGCACCTCTATGTTTCCTTAACTGTTTATCCACCTTTTGATCATAGAGAGCTGGAGCCTTTCCCAGCTGGCACACCCTGGCCAGGTCACCAGTCCATGGCACTCTCACAGCCACGCCCACGTCCATTTAGAAACAGTTAACCTGGCACGCAGTGTCTGGACTGAGGGAGGAAGTCCGGAGAGATTGCAGGGACATGCAGAAAGGCTCCGGCTCTCCAGGATGTTCCAAACAAAAAACCTTCTGCCTGTGAGATTACAGTGTTAACCTCTGCACCCTGATATAATGCACCATATCTAACTCACTGTGAGTGATTACGCTATCTTTAGGCTATTGGAATATGTACATCATTTAAAATATAGAAAACGAAATAATTCCAACTGACACATCAAAAATCTACTTTTCACTTTTGTGCAAACTGGGTGAGGGTTAGAAGCGAGGGCTGAAGTTATCACTTAGAATTCACACAGTTAAATACCAAAGCTATAAAACATCCACTTTCAGTAGTGACACAAACCCAATCATTTAACTAATCATTTAATCATTTTGTTCTCCAAAGAAAAGAAAATAGTTCCTCAGTTAGCTGCTAAATACTTGGACAAGGACTTATTTTAGTTATTTTTCTGTGTGTTTTGCCCTGTACTGCACCACGGTGCATTTTAGTCCTGTGTGGGGCTGCTGTGGCTCAGGAGGTGGAGTGCATAGGTTGTCCACTAATTGGAAGGTCAGCGGTATCCCCTGATGTATCAATGGTAGATGGTTGAATGAAGCTTACAGTATGAAACTGCATTGAGTGCTCAAATAGAGTAGTGTTAAGCACCAGTCCACGTCGGAGGGCCTGATGGAAACACTGGATTGGATCAATAACGTCATAGTAATTTATGCAAAGATGCTTAACACGGTTTATCTATACAAACCACATACATGTTAATATGAAGTGTGTGCTAAAGGCCTGAGTCTGAGTGCACATACTCTGTGTTTAATTCTCCCTTAACTGCGTAGCTGCATTTTTACAAGACAGGGCACGCCACACGTTTAATGTAAATGTTTTGGAGGATTACAGATAAACATTCTTTCCACCTCATACAAGATCTGCAGGAACGTTCGGCTTCCTTGGAATGCGACATCACCTGCATCGCCCGCACCACCTGCATCTGTGAGCTGTGTCCTCCGTCTGTAGGCGGGCGCTCACATCTGAGATATATGAGGCTGAAAAAGAAACTTGAATGCTACGCTCTGCAGAGATCTTTATCTGTCTTGTGCACAAAATAACACAAACAGCTTGGTGTAATTATAACGTTTTAGACTTTCTACTACTTTCTTTCTGCAGTTACCTGATAGCTGTTGCCACTTTTCAGTTTGATTTGAAAAGAAAACAAATAAAGAACCAACAAACACACAGACCTGCAAACACGCTATTCCATTACAACCCCAAGGCGGAAACCATTTCAATATACAACTGTTTGATTGTTCTACACACAAATATCTAGTCGGCAACAACAACATGTCAAAACTGGAAGCAGATGGGCTACAGCAGCAGAAGACCACACTGGGTGCCGCTCCGGTCAGCTGAGAACAGGAAACTGTGGCTACACTTCACACAGACTCACCAAAAGTTCATAACAGAGGATTGGAAAATTTCCCCTGGTCTGATGAGTCTCAATCTCTGCTGCAAGTCCAGATTTTAGGGTCAGAATTTGGCGTAAACAGCATGAAAGCATGAATCCATCATATCTTGTATCAGCAGTTCAGACTGTTGGAGGTGGGATCATTTTCTCGGCACACTTTGGGCCCTTTTAGTACGAACTGAGCATTGTTTACATGGCACAGCCTACCTGAGTATTGTGCTGACCATGGCCATCCTCTATGACCACAGTGTAGCCATCGTCTGATGGCTGCTTCCAGTAGGATAACACACTGTGTTATCTTATGCTGTCATGTGAATGTGGACCAAAATCTTTGAGGAATGCTTCCTGCACCATTTTTGAGTCTATGACCAGAAGAGTTCAGACACTTCTGAGGGTAAAACTACTCCTTTCCTGTCGTAGGAAGTTGTAGCTAATAAAGCGAGCTCCAGCACGTGCTTTGGTGTTCAGGCTGTGATCAGCTGAGCTGAGCTGCGCAGCTGCTCTGAGAATCCCTGATCTTTGTGGATTTAGCCAAATTAACTCAATACGAGCAGAGGTGACACGAGATATCACGGCTGCTACCTGCACACAGTATGAAGCTAGTTTAAAAGCAGAAATCAGTGAGTGAATGAGCATCATCACCTTAAGTTTAATTCGATGTCTGTTTTTGTTGATGGAACAAATTACTGAGCATGAACAGCACAGCTGCTCTGCACCAGCCCAACATAGTACATTACTGTAAACTATACCACAGTACTGCAAAGTAACCAGCTTATTCTGGACTAAATTACCCAGTTTTTTTTAATGCAACCTTTGAATACCAAGTTTATATACCTATTTTTGTTGCAAGATGTTTCACAAGATGAACATTCATGTAAGCAATAGATTGATATGTAGGAAAAACAACAACTCTAAAATGAATGGGGAAAAAACTTCCTCTCCTGCCCTTCCTTTCTTACATCATGCTTTATCTCTACATTTTGTTGCAGACTCTGAATTAAATATGAATACAAAAGATAGAATGTGTAAATCTTTCATTTAAAAACAACTAAAAATGGGTCCTCAAGATCAACATGCTAGGTTAAGAAACACTTTTTTGTTACACTTTAAAATCACAATAGTCCAGGTGTCACATGGAGGAGATAGCGTCGTCTTTTATGTGTTATCGTTGCCTCCGGTTTATGTTCAAGTTAGTTTGATGTCCAGAAGTTGAAGATTGATATGAAATAACTCTCCTCAAGTGCACTGTCAGAAAAATACAGACTCAAGCAAAGCACACATACCTAAAAGTTTGACTTACGTTAACAATAAAGTAGTTAACAAAATATTCATGAGAGGCAAAAGGAAAAGAAGAAACTGTTCCTTGAAGAGAGGAAACGTCTTTCCAGTAACAAGATACATTAAGGCTCTCTCAAGGATAATGTTCTTCATTTAATGTGAATGTTAATGCAGTGAGAAAACATAATTGTCTGGCAGGTGAGTGTCCATTTGGCAAAATCAATTTCCTCAACTGGAGGAATGAATAAGTGATAATTATTGATCTCCACATGCAGCAGATATGAACAGAGATCCAAATGACGCTTCTGTCACAACACCAACAATTCAGTTCACAGTTCTAGTACCATCACTGCAAAGCACTCAAAATATGATATCCATCAGATACACATGAAGTACAGCAGAGGTAAGTATGCCTAGAAGGTAACCGGCTTAAATAACTGCATGAGAAGTAAAACTTCATTTGCATTATTCGATGGGTTATCAGTCCCCACAGCTGCGGTGTTTGAGTTGCAAATGCAAACGAGGTACTCGAGTGAGGCTGGAAATGAAAGAGAAATATTTCAGCAGCTGGTCCAGAAATCATAACACTGTCCGGTAAATAAACACTCCACAGGCTCGCTATGAAGGAAGAATCCAATGTGGTTTAATTCAGTGTGTGTGTTTGCATGAGCCTGTGCATAACGCGCCCTGTGTTTGCACACCACAGCAAATAAACGCCTTCGAGTCAATGTGTGTGTTTTTAATGAGCACACAGAGGGAGAGTTTGAATATGAGATAGCTTATAGTGCAGCCATAACAGTGGCTTTGTGTGAGAGGAGGCTGCTGATGTGGAGCCATGTGGCAGGTCTGTCCACAGACAGCAGGGCTGGAACCAGGATTTTATAGATGCAGAGGCTGGGAGTCCTGCACGCAGCGGGAGGAGGACGCAGTGTTTGAATATTACAGTGCAAATAGAAACACACCTATTGTTTTAAGGTTTTGTTGTTATGGAGATCAGATTTGGACCTAAGACCAACTTCTAATCAATAAGGATCTGAGGACATCTCTTCAGGAGGGACCAGACACCTCCCTGTACAGACTGCCAGAACAAGCCGGTCCTCGCCTGCACACAGAAACAGGATCATGTATCAGCATTGTGTGCAGTGTGGAGCATAAACAGAAGAGGCAGGAAGCACAATAAAAACACCTGCCATCAATTAACCTGAGCCAAGCACAGCCCCAGAGCCACTGGCTCACAGCAACCCCACTCTTGAACTAGTGCTGGTGAACCCAAACAGATGTAGAGGTGAGCTTGTACCAAACGCCCCTGTTACACGATAAAATGACTAAGAAATACACAGGGATCAACTGGACAAACTCAAAATGTTTGACACAGGCTGGAAAACCAGCTTAGAAACCAGAGGAAAGAAAGGACCGACAAAAGAATGTCAAGACAACGGTCAGTCAGTAGTTGAGAAATCACCTCCTGGGTCTTCTCCTAGTCGGTTTACCTCACATCATGAGGTCAAGGACAGACTCCCCTTACACCAGGCTCCTCAATCATCTGAGCTCTAAATCCCCACTGGTGTTAATCTTACAATGTTACATTTTGGACAGTAGTAAAAGGATGTTTTGGATAAAAGTGTAATGTTAGAGTCAGGGTTAGGAGCGTACCACACAGACCTCAGAGGGTTAACGATGTGACGGAGGATGCGGGTGTGCTGGGCTGAAGCTGTACAGTCTTTTTCCTGTCACATTGTCATTGTTCTTCTGAATTCAAGGTGGGTTACTTTTCTTCTTCAGAGCAAAGAGCTGCAAAAGTTCATGTGTGGTTTTGCAGAGGAAGCAAATAGTTCTTATCAACTACATCAAAGTAGAGACAGAAAATATCATGATCAGAAGTTGTGCAGCCTGCCCTTTGAGATAATGTCACAAATGCATTTGAATGGCATTATAGGCGAAGTCATACATTATGAATTTGAATTATTGTCATGTGCATAAATAATATAATTGAAAATGTTACCAGCTTGGCTCAAAAAGAGGAGGCTACACAGACGATGCAAAGTGGCTTGCAGCCCACTACAACTTGAAGTCCTTATTTTCTTTTCTGTGTCTGAAGCAATGTCACACCTTTTTGTCTTAACATGTATTTATGATGAAAAAAACAACAACACTGGAGAAGCTGAGATGACCTTATGCTGGAAATGTGTGTTTAATAAATGAAATCTACTTTAGTCAGACTCTGATATATATTAAAACAGCTGATTGTGACCTGAAACCAATCAGAAACTGTACCGTAGGTTCAGTTGTTTTCACTCTCTGAGTACTTGCTGTGTTATTTCATGCATTTCATAATAAAGAGAATAAATGAAAAATATAAATTTATGACCAAATATGTCTTTTTAAGGACTTAGCAATTAATGTCCTGTGAAGTGAAGTTCAGCCATTTAAAGTTCAACAGCAGGTCGATGCATGAAATGGGAAACAGATGGTTAATTAACATTTTATTGATTTGTGTGACTTATCAGTTACGGGACGATCCAGTCTGTCCTCTGTTAAAGGAGGTAATAAAGGAAGCACTGACCTGCCCATCTGTAGTAATTAGAGAATTCAACCAGCTCCTATTATGACTGCAGATACTACATTTCAAACTCTGTACGCAGAGGCGACTGACATACTCAGAGGCGACTGACAGGGAAATAGAGGTGGACAAGCAGGCAAAAACACCAGTAAACAAACAGTAAATGAACAAAGCTCAAAATAAAAGTCAACTTCATGACAGAAACAAAACAGAAAGCGTCCAAACTGTGAACAGAGCCGTATACGGTTTCCTGACTAAGCCTGCGCTCCCTTCGTTACTTTACTCCAATTTTCTGATGTTAATCAGTAAATCACTTTCCATGTTATCTACGCCCCTGTTTGCCCCCCTAACACTTACTGGACTTTTTAGGCATTTCCTTAACTTTGCCAATGTTCTTATTTTTTGTTTGTTTGTGTTTCTAGAGGGTTTTTTTTCTCCTGCCTTGTTTTGAGGTCTCATCCTTTTGGCTCTCCTGCAACCTGTTAATGATCTTTTATGGCTTGTTGTGTCAAATAGTTTGTTGTATTATTTGTAAATGGACTGAAGCAGGTTAAATATAAGATAAATGATACATATGAGACTTGTCATCTAAATGTTTTGAAAGATTTGATGTGTGCAAAGCGAGACCTGGATGTTTAGTGTTGAATCTGAGCACAGTTTTTAGCAAATGAGTGTTTACAGCGTGTATAAAAGATAGACATAGGGCCCTTGACATCACCAGGAAAGAGTTTACTGAGATCACAGAACAATAGAGGAGTAGCTCCACCATAGAAGAACACATTTCCACCATTTATTTACAGTATTCACATGTTCATACCTCTCCAGTGTTGGATAGGAGCAGTTCCAGCTAACAGTGGCCTCATAAACATGAAATAAACATTGCTTTGCCTACTTTAAGCTGTTTTTCTCCCATTATATAACAAAAAGGGGTTCTGGGCTCTTTCTAGAATGAGGACCATCTGATGGGGTTTAATATGACACCAGAAAGCTGAGGCGAGCATGAGATGACCCTGAGGGAAGGGCCAGTTTCTGCTTAAACTGTCGGCTGTGGCCCAGACCTGGCAGACCTCGGATGTATAGCTGGACATAAATGTTTGTGATTCGTTGAATTTGGTACTACACTGAACAAATCTGTAAACATAATAAACTCTGTCCAAAATTATCTTTTTTTTTTTTTTACCCAGAAAACCCTGCAGTAATTTCTCACTTTCCCGTGGGAGGATTTGCGCACTTGATTGCCATCAGAGACCGTACTTCTCACATATCCAAAAAATGAAGAGACGTAACCAAAAAAGGGAAGGAGGGACATGCAGTTACCCAGAAACGAGTAATGTGTTTCTGTCCTATCCTCCTCCTCTTCTCCC
>VUQR01017581.1:0-32410 GCA_015108515.1 Hemichromis elongatus
GAATATACCGATGCTTAAGAAGATATTTATGTGCATTTTAACTCATGTTTTTCTTTGTCTGGAAATGTATACTACCTTTGCTTAATTGATCCAATCACTACATCAGTCCTCCATCTGAAGAACTCTGGAGACACTCCAGAAACTTTAGATTTGATTGATCCAGCCTCTTTCTTCTTACATGAGCAGCCTCACTGGACCCACAGCTGCAGTCATGCCTCCTCTGCAAACATGAGATCGTTGTATGCTGTCAGCTAAGAACTGATGTGCCTCAATGCCATGCTCATATCAAACAGCACAGGGGTTCACAGACAAATACTTTTCCTCTCTCCCTCTTTGCATTAAACAGCTTGACATGATTGATTTTAAACTCCACCATACCCCACCATGACTACATGACTCATAGCAATTATTATTCACTACAGCTTTTGCATATTCCTCAAGGTTAAACCCCCAAGTCACAACACATCATTTTCACACTCAAAACAGCACAGTATATGCAGAATACATCAGTTTTTCAGGAGCAGCTGTTGAATGGTTTGTTTCAGCTGTTAGTGTTTAGATATCCCTGTGGTTAAGTTTGATTGTGATTGTGGTTATTCAGTTTCTTCTTCCCTCATAATCTGCCACTTATAATACTGTTAGACAGTCTAATGATATGGCTTGTAATAAAAAAAAGTGGATTTTGATATGATCAGCACATTTGACCTGTTATAGCTGGAAACATGGGCACGTTCAAACATGTATTTGCTGGTCAACCATTTCTTGAGGTAGTAAAGGGAAGTAGTTTGAACATACAGAACACTGTAGACTTGCAGGCAGAATTGTGGATGTTAAAAGATACTGAATATCGTCATGTTATTCACAGTTTTTGTGTTGATTTCTAATGAAGGTGTAGAGAAACCCACATTGGCTGTGATCCTTGCCATACAACTACTTCTAAGCGGAATCCTAAAACCTGAAAGAATCCCGGAAACAAGCTACGACCAACATGTATCAATATGCCACTGAATATACTCTCACATGGATATGCAGCATCTAGAGAAAATATTATAGATGTTTATTTCACAAAGGAGATGTCATGTCTGATGCAACAAGCCCCCTGACTTATTTTGCATCTCACCCTGCAGACCCCCTGTACACTTTTTTTTCAAGATAGAGGGACAAGCTGTAATTGTGTTTTAAGTGGTTGTGCAACTGCAAATGAATATAGCAATGTGTGTGTGTGCGTGTGTGCACAGTTTTCTCACTGCTTTTCCTGGGCTCCATAGTTTTCAGTATCAAACCTCTATCAACATTTTTATGTGTGCTGTGAAGGTATTTGAGAGAGTAAAGAGTGTTATTTCCATGCAATTTGCATGTTAAGGACACACCACTACACTCGTTTACCCACTATCCTCTGTGAGGCCTCTGGCATGGCCACACAGCTACGACAGCAATTTGGAAATCCCAAACAGGAGTATGTTTCTCTCTGCTGCTGTTTGAGCTTCTGCTTTAACAGAACTCCTCATATTAAACCTGCCCTCCCTTCATTGGCTCAGGCTGCAAGAAAGTCAACATGTTTATCAATAAATGAACTTTTAATCATTGTAAAAAAAAAAAAAAAAATTCAATACTGAATAATAATAACTGCATTGTTGTCGGAATAAATTCATTCGCACACAATGCTGCCTTCAATTTTATCTCTTCTGCAGGATAAAAGGTTTAAGGAGCTAACAAGTGATTTATTGAGGTGAAAGCTCAATAATAAAGTAAGTAATTCAGAGAGCCATCTGGGAATATGGTAGTTTAACTGTTTAACGCCTGATATTAAGGGGTACAGTGTGACCTATTAACCTATATGGAAGGATCTAAAATAAACAGTTGGGGTAAACCTAAACAGCAGAGTCTCAGGCAGAAAAGCTGGTGGATCTTACTCACATCAGTGAGATGCCAAAACTTCATGCCTAGCATGCCTAATTAAACCAAAGCTCAGATACGGACCCGGCAACTTTTACTCTTCAGTCTTCTCGGTCGTCAAAACCCAGCAACCTGCAAAAACTGGTTTTCTCTTGTGGACTACAAGCGGGACTTAAAGTGCATTATCTTCTCGTAATCTGAGGATGAAGTCATTAAATTTTTACCTGCAATTTAAAATCTTAGTAGAAAATCTGACAGAGCTGAAGGAGGTTAGAAAGCAAACCAGCAAAGAAGCAGCAACACAAGGAGAGCTCGGCGCATGTGTGTATCACCCCTGCTATAAAAGCCAGAAAACCACTCAAAAAAACAAGACTGAAAGAAAAGCTTGTTCCTTAAAAAAACAACAAAAAAGACCTAAAAACAAAAAACAACAACCAAAAAAGCCCTTTATAACAACAGTCACAGTTCCAGTCAACCTGTCTTGTTTAACCAGCTTGGAAAAACTCTCCTTTTTTATATCTTGTCTCACTGTAGAGACACCCACATCTACCTATTTCAGCAAATACGGTGGGTGGAAAGGTGATGTTAGAAGTCCTCAATCCAGGACTACTGACAAGACAGTGAGCAGACCTACAATATGTACAGACCAAGATGCAAGCTGGATCCAATACAAATTTCTACTCACTAGCTTGGTTTTATGGCGAGTTGAGTGTCTGTAAGTTAAGAATTGCTCTATCGCCCTGAAGAGGGTTTAGTTTTAAGACACAAGGAACAAAGGAAAAATCTTTGCCTTTGCCATGCACTATGCCAGCTTTTCTTTCTCTCCTCCCATTCTCTCTGTTAATACATGTCTAACTATTCCACTGAGTATCAAATATGTGAACTGAAAAAAACAATTCTATAAAGATTTAATACGTGTGTGTGTGAAGTATGGCAAATTGTAATATGATTTTTTTTTCTATTTAGAATAGCAGAGCCATGGCAGCAGCTCTCATCAAAGGGTTGTATATGTGGCAGTGTAATGGGGTCACAGTGATGTGCAGGACAGGCAGGGTCCCTATTTCACAGGCTGAGAGATGGAATGTGCAAAGCAGTAGCGGGAGCAGGCAGCAGAAGGGCCTGAATAATGAATTCTATCTCTTCGGCCTGTCTGCTTTGTCCTCCCCCCTCCACAAAACTCTACTTGGATATTAAAAGGTGTCATAGGCCCTGCAATGTCACAGCAGATCTGGTGGTAATGATAAAGGCAGAGAATATAGGAGGGCTTTGCAGAAGTAAAACGGGACAAGCAAATGATTGCTGACAAAATGATATTATAAGTTTTTCCCAATTCATTTGCCAAATGCAACATGTTCTGATTTGCGCAGTTATGGTAGTTTTTCAAGGTTGACAAGATAAGCCTTGTTTGCAATAGACAATGTGTAAGAAGAAACATCTGAGATCCGGTTGGACTTTTAGCTGAGAGAGATGAAAAGCTGACTTTTGTGTCCATCACCCAAGTGCATATACGACTACACATTTTCCTCCAGGTGACTGCTGAAAAATATGACTAATCGGATTAGATGAGCCTATTCTTGTTCCTAGGACATCAAATGTTGCAATTATGACAAAGCCGCTAACCTCTCAAAATAATGCACGAGCTCTTCTTTGGTGTCTGTCTCACGATGCAGCAGGCGTAGGCAGCAGTGAAACACGTCTTTCACTTCTAACTAGTGGATGACTGTAAAAGTCTCTTTCGAGTCACATTTTTAATGTAAAACGTTAACGTTTTTAAAGTATGTATGGGCATTATTGCAGCAAAACTAAACTGAGTGTGAAGTTTCATATTTTAACCAAAGCTGTGTTTCGCTAATCCTCACAAAGTAGTGTTTAGTGCCCAAATCAAACTCTGAAGTGCAGTCTTACTGCTAAATCTGTGACTTATTCAATCACCACAACTCTGACATCTTTTTGCTGACTTTCTAGCTCTTAAAAAACATATTTTTACTCAAAGGTTGCTCTATAACAGAATAAAACTAAACAAAAAAATCCTCAATCCCTTTGCCAGAATTGTTTCAAGGAAATATATTTTTCAACAGGGAAATTGCAGCAAAGCATTACCCCAATTTAGATTGCTCTTATGTCTGACGTCAGTTTCCCTTCTTCTATAACCTCTCGTTACTGCTATTTCCATCAGTGGGTTACCTGCATCTTTATAAACCTCCCCCGGTCTCAGTGGCACTAGCTTGCGTGCTGCACATATCGCTAATTCCTTTTCTTTTATTCAACAGCATTACACTGCCACTGCTAGCACTGGGTTGCTGTATTCTCTAGCTACTTGTGTGCTATATGTACAAAAAGTACTTGCATCAATAATCCAGCCTTTTATCATAGTGGTGCATGTTTCAGTTGAATGTTACAGTGACTTACAAGCTGGCTAGATTTTCAGAAGTGGATTGTCTTCTATTTTGAAGTTCAGTTTGATCTCTGGCCCCTCCAGTGGACATGGTAGTGAACCCCAAACAGCCATTCGGTGGGTGTATGTGACAATTAGATTAGTACTTAAAACCACAGAATTAAGCACTATGTAAATGTGGCTTGTAGTAAAAAGTACCTTGAGTGAACTTCCCCCATTAGAAGTATCATCTATTTACCGGCCATGAAAAATTCTCATTTTCTCAGCACATCAGCCATTTACCAAGCATCAACCAGTTAATGATGAGGAGACTTAAAGTGGATCCCCATCCATAATCGCAAAAGGCCATATGTCCATTTTCCTCATTGAATCAATTTTAGGCTTCTTCCCTGCTGGCATTCTGCTTCCAGATTTTCTTCATGCCCTTTCCTGCATAAAATAACAAGTACTCCCCCTTTTGGCACACCTCTGTATTACTCCATATGTTCTCCCTGATGTTATCCACACCATTGCTTTTCAACACAATTATCCGAGACAGCTTATCTAAATAAACCCACATGGTGTTCAGTTCTACATAGATTCTGCTCCTTCTGCCAATTTTTAAGGCAAAAGGTGGTCTTCCACCAAATTGCCAAAGTGCTTTAATAACAATTTCCAGACGTACCTACCATTTGTACCCTGTTGTGGAGGCAAAAATGATCAAAGAAGTCCATTGTCTTTCATTTTGACAACCTTGCCATACTTTAATCGACAAAGTCCAAAGAAACTCTCCTGCCATCATGCCCCTTTAAGTGCCCTGTACCATGGTTACATTGGTTACATTGGTTTATTTTCCAGTTACAACCTATTCTTCAAATTTTTTGCCTCTGATGTCCACTAGTTTGTTTCAATTAAAATACCTATTGTAAAGGTTTGTCTTTGTGACATTAGTTTCAATACTGGTCATATACTTTCCCAATTTCACTAAAGCCCTTTTATATGTTTGCGACTTATAATGAGCAAAGGCATGAGAATGTATTGGATTAGACAAAGAAATTTTGTTGACATTGTGTTTTATCTGATGGAGTCCTGCTGAACAATTCCTTACTCGTAAGAACAGGAAGTTCCTTAGAACGTGACATAACCATGGTTAAATATTTGTTGAGTGAGTATGAATTAGTAATTCCACTCAAGCTTCAGTGCATAAAAAACAAAACAGGTCTTCAACAGTAGTAAGATGGAGGGCCTAAGATGTGACTGTCTGTTGACGGTAGTCTTTTGTTTTCCTGTTAACTATTTAGGTGCTAAATTTTGAATGGATGTAAATTTATGTTTATTTATTATAATGCGAAATAACAGACATAGACAGAAAAGTGGACTGGAAATATCCCTCCAACTGAAACAATTTGCTGCACAGGGAATACATGACATTGCTTCCTTTCACTGTAGTCCGAGGTGAAAAGAGGCAGCGCAGTGTGATTACCTATTTAAAAGCATTACTAAATAAGCCGGAATACCAAGAAGCAGCAAAACATGGCAGCTTGTAAGTACACAGAGGTTTTCGGTTCGGCTACTTGTCGTGTTTGGCCTTCCATTCTTCGCTCTCTTATTTGGATACCACGAGTCCCTGCAGACAGTGCATGCCCCTGGTATGAGTGCTTCTTTTCTCTGACAGAACAAATTAAGCAGAAGCGACAGACGAAAGGCCAAACGATTCCAGAAAGACACAAAGGAAAGTGCTGTTCATGAAAGTCCCTTGTTGTGAAAATGAGGTTTCACAGGATCCTCGGTGGCAGTGAAACATGCCATGAATATGCAATACCTCAGTCAGCTGAGCTTATTTAGCATACTAACAGGAGGACAGCTTTTTGGAGATGTTCACTGCTGCGCTTGATAAGGGCAACTGTTTTGTAAAAGTTGTAAACTGTACAAATGTTCTGGAGTTTTTGAACCATATAAATTTTAGAGGCAGGGCGTAAAGGATTTATTGCTTCACCCGTGAACTAATGAGAGGTGAGAGTAGAGTTTTCTATCGAGTATATTAACCAGCTACTTAAAATGAGAACTGTAATTAAAAAGATGACAGCTTTATTAACAAATACAGAGGAGTGGAGTACTTGATTAGCAGGGAGAAGCTGATTTACATTCTCGTGTGTGTGTAACCCACCCTGCTGTTTTAAATGTGATGCACTGGAACTCCATTCCCCGGGAACATTGTCAAAAGCTGTCAGCAGCTGTTATTGTGTTATCTGCCTGTCCTCGGAAAACTATTCATTGTTCATAGAGTTGACAGTTGCAGTGCAGTGAGTGGATGGTCAGGAGTATGATTATTGCACCGGCACTTGAAAAAAGTGTTATGGCGTGGAAGAGACCATTTATAAGACCTTGTTTACTCTTTCCTACATTTTTCCCGTGGAGCTTTCTCCCAACAGAGTTACATTTTTTTTTTCAGCATCCAATAACAAGGCAGACAGCATCTGGCAAACAGCAAAACTAGTTTTTTCTTCAACGGCTGCTGGCTTAATCCATGTAATTCACTGTGAAATCTGATTTGTGGTGACAAAACCAAACTGAGATAAAATAGTATCGTAATTGTCTTCTGCTGCCACTCTGGGAGGATCAAGGCGGAATCACGCATACATGCAAGCGTGCACAGACACACAAAACTGGTGAAATAAGTGTGATTTTTGTGGTTTTGCGTGCAAGCTAACAAAACAGTAGATTTCGTGCACTGGTCACTGAAAGAGTGAAATTGTCATTTTGGGTGCACAGAAGCAAAGTAACGTGTTACTGTAATCACATTACATTTTTCAGAACCACAGCAATGGATAGCATTGCTCTACTATAATCAGTAATTACAGTAGTTACAATTATGTCATTAATTATATTACAGAGGTTCTTCAGTTACTCGTGCATCAGGCAGATAGCAAGAAAAAAAACATTGAACATCATGTCTTATTTTCTTGCTGTAAAATCAGCGGATTTCAGTTCATGTGTGAAAGGAGGGAAAACAGTGGATGCGGCGATGCAGCTTTTGTTTTTATTGAGTTAAATGGTGAAATGCAAACTTCATCCAGAACAGGAACAAGATTTTACTTCTAACACAACTTCAGCACTTTGAAGCATCTGCACAGACGGCATGCTAACACAAAGCTAGCCAAGAACCCAGAGAAATGTTAAAGCTGAGTGTTTGGCATCCCCGACACAGCAGCCAGACCGTGATCTTTAACAGGTAACAGAAGCGGTGCTGAGCACTCAGATGTGCAGCTTCTGTTTCTACCTTCTGTTCCGACTCTCTGGCTGATTTTCATCTTTGCTTTGCGTTGTTGGTCTTGTGCTCATGCCTAAAAACTAAAAGAAGGATCGTATATGTGTCCTCATTAGAAGAGGGGTTTGTGTTTGTGTGTGGGGATTACGCCTATAGGTTTACATTGTTAACCGATAATTATGTGGCAATGAGTTCCAGGTCATTTTACGAAGAAACTAGAAAATAATGTAACGAGTTATGTTATTTCCTGTGGCGAGTAATTGAGTTGCATAACTTTTAAGAAAAGGAATGAGTAATGTGTAATACATTAATTTTATTGAGTAACAATCCCATGCACTGACATGAAGTAAAGAGGAACAGTGTATGGCTTTAATAAATATAGTAGCTTGCAAAAAGTACTCAAAAACATTTAATCATTAATAGTGTTAGTCCCAGTCAACACATCTCAGTTGGATGTGTGACACACAATGGAACACACAAAGGAGTCCAACAGCTACTTTGAGGTTCCTTCACTCATTAATGTCTAAATTGTATGGCTGATGGGCTCGCTTGGCAGGGCCCTGTTCTCTGAGAATACGCAGCGTCACTTGGACAGATGGCAGGAGAAAGCAGCTGTGACTAAGGGATATACAACGGGGCCAGAGTGCTGTGCCAATGACACAACCTTAGGATGGAAGTTGAGAGCAAAATAAGTAAAATGGAAAACAATGGAGTACGCTCTTAAACTCAGCTGTGTTATGAATGCCAGTGGGCAACAATCTGCAGTCTACATTCCTCTCATATCAACGGAAACTCATCATCTCTCACAGCCCACACAGACACAGGGCTGCGCTTCAATCACTCACCTTCCCTTTCTTCTCATTTTATTTGGGTCCTCAGAGCTCCAATCCCATAACTTTTTAACAAAACCTACCTTGACAAGCTTCCTCTGATTTCTCCAAGTGCAGAAAAAAATATAGTCCAGGAAAACTTCAAGCTATTTCCTCATCCCAGTTGATGTGCTGCTTGGCAGAAGGGATGCATAAGAATGAGCAGTTAGCAGCGTTTGGAGTCCAACTGGGGGGCCTAGCTTGAGAAATGAGCTGGCATTTGGAGATAGGCAGGCACAGACTAATGGAGTCACTCTGAGGGGTTCTGAGTGAAATTTTCATTTCTTTTCTTGGGGGGTAAATCATGGTGTATGGTAAAGGGGTGAAAGCACTGAGGCGCTGTGGGCTGAGGCACAAGACAGCCTGAGTCTAGGACTTCTGCTGAGCACGATATTAACATGAGCCAAGATGTCTGCTCTGGCATGTGAATTTGTTATCTGTTCCCTTCACTTGACTTTGTATCATATTAAAGTTAGATGATTATTCCCCCCTGTAAATCTTGGGGATTTTCAGTTTGTCAGAGAGGGAAAAGCATTCCGTACATGTCTATTTATCTTCAGGTATCCTGTTTGATTCAAAGACAAGACACATGTGCAGCTATTACAGCTAAACATAAGGCACAAGAGAATTAAGCCACACGTTTTCAACCACGACGATAACAACAGCAAAAATCTAGCCTTTTATATTATTTCCTTTTCTTTCTTTAGGGGCCACAGCAGATGTTCCCCACCAAAATATTTGAATTTCTTTGGGGGGCTTTTAGCAACAACAGCCCGAGTTGTTCTGCTTGAAAAGCAGCCATTTCTAATTAAGTATGGTTTCCAAACGAAGGGGTAAACAGAAAAAGCTCCAAATGGTTGTCATTAAGGGCTCACAGGTTAGACCCCGGCTCTCATTAGAAAGGGCCTGTTCTCCACACAAACACACACGTGCACACAAACAAAAACAAGTAAAATAAACAAAAAAAACCCAAACAGAACAACTTTGCCAAAAACTTGGCCACACATGCCTGCGTATGTGTAGTCATTTTTGTATGTATTGATGTGCGATTCTGTGTTCACGTGCTTACGTTTGTTTGTGCCTGCCTGAAAGAGCAGGCTGAATCTCATTTACAGTCCAAGGGGTCACTTATTGACTGAATCAAACCCCCTGACAGGGCCCAGACAGAATGGAAGCTTAACAAGATTACTGTTATATATAGCAGCGGTAATGGGAAGCTCTCTGGAGATTCTACTGCTGCTGATTTGTGCCCTGCTACCCAGATTTGAGCATTTTGAACACTGCCTCTCTCCACCGGGAAACTCCTGATGCATTACAGCTGCAATGGATCAATCAATCTGCTTACTCCCAGCTCTCCCATCGCTCCACCTGCTGCCTGCCAGGGCAGTGATTCCTCAGAAGACCGTGCCAAGGGCTGCACTATGAGCTTGTGCTGCTCACGCATGCCTGTTCACCTGCACCACTAGTTAGAGAAATCACAAAATAAATGGGCTTCTTGTTGCTCTCTACCCTACTGTTAGTCATGTCAGGTTAAAGTGGAGGAGCTAAGGATTAGAGGAGGTGGGAGAAAGGAGGTGTGTATTAGAAAATACAGCACTGACACGCTTGTTTTGATTAATGGAGCCCTCTCTACTGGTGAGTGACAAATTATCAGAAGGCTGGATGGCTCGTTCATCACTGTCATCCTAGGCTTACTAGTGTGGCACATCCAGTCCGGCAGCCAGTCGTGCTACCATCTCACCCTTATCTCTCCCACCTGGTGCTGAAGATTTTCAAGCAAAGCAAAGCAAAGAGTGGAGGAGGATGCAAAAGACATGAAGGAGCACAGCTGAGACGTTGACATTTGGCTGCAACCGTGCTCAGCCATTACTGAAATAGACTTATCCTGGGATTTACTGTATGTTTACTCAGATAACCTGACTGGTAAATGCCTACAAGCAGGCGTGATCATCCACCAAACTATTACCACATGACTGAAGTTAATTTGGGGAAGGGAAAATAGACGGGCTGATAAGCGTCTTTGTGTTTTACAATTGAACGGCAGATAGAGGATTTTTGTTTGTATCTAAGCCCAAGGCTCTGCCTGGCCTCTAATTAAGCAGGAAGAGAGAGCTTGAGCAACAGGAATCTTATCTTTGCTTTTGCCAGGCGACAGAGATAGTGTCCAGAAGCATAAACACTAATTAACTACCAAGAGTGTGCTTTACTGTTAGAAGGCTTCTCTGCTGGTGCCTTTTTTGATGGGTATTACAGAGATACGGATGGAGGCAGAAGACACACACACACACACACACACACACACACACACACACACACACACGTGCACACGCCCTAAAATAAGCAAAACTTTCATTTCGATTTTCACGGTCCATCTAATTTTTCATGTTAATTTTTTGTCTTTCTTTGCTTTTGAACCCACTCACCTGTACTTTTGTAGGGAAGGTAAGAATGGTAGTTGTTTTGCAAGTAAGGCACTATCCTTTGACGTAGACAGCAAACCAAGCTGAGCGGGTGATGGATGGGAAGTGGACAGCTGTCGACAGGCAGGAGGACAGCGGGGCAGTGAGCACCCGACGGAGACACACCTAATTCCCAGGTCTTATTTTGTCAATAAACAGCAGCCAGTGGCACTCAATTAGAGGGCTTTATTGACTATGCTGCCTGGCCTGTGTCAGATGTCAGCTTGTGACACAGCGTGATGTCCTGCACTGACACTTTCTGTGAGATTACAGAAAATAGAAAAATCAAAAGAAGATTGCAAAAGCAGAGGAAATAAAGGGGGGGACGGAAGACAGAGGATTTGCTGAGAAATAGAAGAAGGAGACATTGCGAGATTAAGGGACACATAAAAAGTGGGCAAGTGAGGACTATAGTAGTCCTCAAGGCATTTTTCTCAAGAGCTCAGGTTATTATTTCGCATTGGGCTCACTGCATGTCAACCTCGGTAACGTGTAAAAATGCAAAATATCAGGCATGACAAATGCTATCAGAAATTGTCAGGTTTCACTCGCTTGTCTTCTGTTTATTCTTGCCACAAAATGTGTCTGAATAAGAAAAAAAAAATTCCTCCCCAACCCTTTTTTTGAGAGTGAACAAATCTCCTAACTAATGTTTGTCTTCAGTTTCTTCTGCAGCAGTACGTTGTCTTTTGTTTCACTTCAAACACCACTGCGTCGTGCCTTTTTCTCCTGGAGAGGCAGAAACAAACAGACACTCCAGCTTAGCCCAGCTTTCCAGAGTAATTGGTTTAGAGCCATTTCTTGAAGTTTTTGCAATTTTAGACACAGTTATGCCTAATTTTATTTAATCTTTTCAGTTATCCGTTTACTGTTTTCATTTATAACAAAAAGAGAACTTATGTATTTGGAGATAAAAAAAAATAAATATTGCTGATGGTAAAAATGCAAACAACACTTAAACCCTGTTACATGTTCGTTCTAGTCATTTAAGAACGGATGTCTTCCAAAAAGTATTCAACATTAGCATGTTCCTCAGCACTGTTATTATAAAATAACATTTTAATACCTCAAAAACACTGCATGCTCTGAGTACAATGTTCCCGATGAACAACATGCACGTGGTTTCTACTTATACATGGTAAATTCAATGCGTTCTTGTGTTTGTTTTTTCCTCTTTTTGTGTGGGGGGTTGGTGGGGTTGGTGGTGGGGGGGGGGGGGGGGACTTGAAATGTCAACCTCATTATCATCAAACCTGTTATCTCTTCTGAGATAACAGGCTTGTTATAAAGAAAAAAAAATCAGGTTGACTTACTTTTGGATATGATATTCATTTATTGTTACGTTCACCAGGTGTATATACAAAAGGTGAGGGGCAGTGCTATGTACAGCCGGTGAGGGAAGGGGGTCCAGGGGGTCCAGGGAAGGGGTCCACTCGTCCTAGTTCCGCACACACGCCAACACAATCTTCACTCACGATGCACACGGGGAAGGGTCCAGGGATGAGTAGCAGACAACGATCCAGCGAAGACTAGCTGTCTTCTCCCGTCGTAAATATCCATGGTCAGAGGAGGTGCAGGGGTGTACACTTAGGTGAGGGTGTGGACCGAGGGCGTGAACCCGCGATGAGTTCCGCCCCGGTGACAGAAAGAGAGAGAGGGAGAGAGAGAGAGAGAGAGAGAGAGAGAGAGATGGTGATCAGTGGCCAGCTGATCCTCCAGGCCGTGACATTTATATTCAGTATTTCAAATCAAGCCTATTCAGAAGTCCTGTTAGGTCAGCTGAAATCAGCTGATTTTCATACTAGTCCACTTCAGTGGATACTCTTATGTAAAGCTAAATTTTACTTCCCACACAACCTGATTAAATTGCGTTAGCCTGCTTACTGTCATGGTACTGTGTCTGCGATCCATTGGTTTGTGTATTTTAGTTTTATTCTTTGATTATTGTATTTTCTCCATATTTCCTGTTTTATTTTGAAAGTGTTCTGCGTTCTTTGTTCATTGTATTTATACAGTACCTGGAGAGACCCCACACAGATACAAGGACAACATTTAAATACTACACAGAAAGGCCCAGTATAAAGTGTACCTCTGTCCATCCATCCGTCCACTCATCTCCTGGCTGTTATCTGTGCCACCTCCTTCAGTTCTCATGGGGGAAGACTGAGGCATTCCTGATCTAGCTGAGAGGTATGATCTCTGTATTACATCATGGATCTGTCATTGGGTCTTCTCCAGTCAGGACATGCCTGAAACACTTCTCCAAGAGGCGTACAGAAGGCATCCTGGCCAGACGTCTACTCTAAGCCCCCCATCTGACTGAGTTCGTCACCCCATCTCTGACACTGAGTCAAGTAAATAAGTATAATCTCATTCTTTTGGCTCCCACCCACAGCTTGTAAACATAGGTTGACCAGTTAACAGACAGACTGGTCTTCACTCTCAGCTCTTGCTTCACTACATTAGACCTGTGTAACATGCCCGCAATACTGTCAGTTTGCCTCTCAACTCTCCCCTTACTTGTAAACAAGACCCTGAAATGTTTCAACTCCTCCATTTTTGAGCAACAGCTCACCCCTGACTCAGAGCAGACACTCTACTCTTTTCTGGCTGAGCATCATGACCTCAGACTCGGAGTTGTTTATTCTAATCTCAATCACTCAAACCCTCCAAGTGCGAGCTGGAATTCACCACACATCTGCAAAAAGCAGAGCTGGTCCCGTGGCCATCAAAACTCAAACTTTCATTTTGAATACCTGTCTTTGACCAGGGAAATTTCCATGACTAGGACACTCGACAGGATTGTACAAGTATCTAATTATGATCATTAGTACACAGCATGATGCAAAGCTGCAACTATCGTGACACCCAGCAGATGGTAATGTTCAGGATACCAAAGATGGAGAATGAGTCTTTGACCCCACAGATGGCCTCAGAGCCTCCGCAAACAGCCTCTGACTCGACTGATACATGAAAATAAAGCTGCAATAACATGTTCCGACCTTATTTTGTAATCTTAAATATGCCTTTTTTTTAGCAATAGGTTTATACCACAACACCTGCAAGAAGCCATATAATCCGTTGTTTATATAAAAATAAATGCTTGTGGAACTCTTAAGGATTTTTTTCCCAGAGTTCTCAAATTAGGATTGTTTGCTACACAAGAGCATGTCATCGTAATGATGCTGGAAAAAAAGAAAAAGAAGCTTGTAATGATCCATGCAGGCATGTCTCAGAGCATTGAGTTCTGATCTGAACTGTGTCTCACATTAGCTAAAGAAGATATGTAAATGGTGCTAGAATGTTATAGCTGGGACTATTTTGGAACATTTATTTTACTGGGAGTAAAATTAATGGTCTGGCTGAGGTATTAAAAGCACAGTTATGGGTCTTTTTCTGCAAACAGTGCTGCTCAGAGACGGTATAATAGCCAAGATTTCATTCCTAAACATTGTCACAGCATCCGAATTAAGGTGGGAAAACCTTCTGTGTTTAAAATTGTTTTTCAAATTGGGAGCGGTCCAGACATGCAGGTTGGACTTATATAGGGAGTAATTCTTTGAGAGTATTAGACAAACAATTTAACTGCAAAGCCATGTGCCAAAGTCACAAATGAGCATCCACTGCAGCCAAGTGGACATTTTCCTGCCAAGCACAACTAATTATAGGGTTAGTTTTGCCAACATGTTCAAATGATTTATGATAATGAGAATGACAATAAAACTGCTACTGTCAAATGTTGGGTCTAACCATGGCATGCCATTTTCATCTGCCTTTTGTGTAATATGGATAAAGAGAAAGTAATAGACATGAGTAGGGATGGGATACTTTGCTTTGTTTCATGTCTCCAGCACCCATTTGAAACTTCTTAATAATATTACAACAGAATATGACTCTCGTGTCAACCTGATGGTTTCACATATTTTCTTCTCTGCATGTGTTTTATTCACAAAGTTTAACTTATCTCATGGTTGCTTTGTCAGGCTCATTTCCATCGCATTAGAATCCATTTGCATTATGCCAAATGCACTGATCACATAATTCAGCATGTGGGATTAAAACTGGCAATCTTGTTCAATCCTAATCTAACCAATCAGTGAATGAAACTGGAACTTGGCTGAAAGTGAAAACAAAATTCAATCGCTATCTTATAATATCTTGTGAGTCTTATCGGATGGGAGCAAGTTCAAAAAATGTGGTACAACCACTCTGTGGGTTACTCTCGAAAGGCAACGTTCTAACATGCAAAGGGCTAAAGTGAAACTGATGTTAAAACCAGTGAAAAGTCTCCACGGAGGCCACTATACTTTTTCAAGTATATTTTTTTGATTTTTGATGTTTCTTTCATTTCCTGTGATCACCGCTGTTGCACCCTTCCCTCTTTTGGCACACTTGTCAACCAATCAGCATTCAACTGATACGCAGTGTCATCCACATTAAGCAGCACACAAGTGGGATTTTAGAGGAATGCATGGGGCATATTTGCAGTGGTTGAAACCTTTAATGTTTAAGCGCATGTACATTAGATGTGCAGCTTTCATGTTAGATAAACAACATCACTGAGAAGGGACTGGGAGGTAATAGAAACATTTTAATATATTTAAGGTTCTTTCACACATTAATAATGGATTGCATTTATATAGCCCTTTACAATTCCACTATTCATTCACACACTGGTGGAGGCAAGCAGTTGCAGCAGGGGCAGACTGACAGAAGCGAGGCTGCCATATTGGCCCCTCTGGCCAACATCAGTAGGTGAAGTGTCTTGCCCAAGGACACAACGACGGAGGCAGACAGAGCAGGGGATCGAACCAGCAACCTTCCGGTTACAAGATGAGCTTCCCAACCCCCTGAACCACGGTCACCCGTAGTGTTTCTAATAGCAGCTGGCACTGCTCAGTCAATTCATTTTGCTTAGAAGAAGACTTGATGACCTGTCAAACGGCCACTTTTATGTGGAAGCACACAGAGCTTGAAGCAGACAGCCTGGGTTAACAGAAAAAGCTGTTAAACACTGTCTTGATACTTGTTATTTTTGACCCAGGTGTTCAGTTTTGTCAAGCCAGCTAACACAAAGAGCTTGGCTATGTTTTACTTCACTGTATACCCTAATGGAATGTGAAGACAGAAGCGCATGAGGATGAATGCATCATTTTTTAACAAATGTCTAATATTACAAGAACAACTGAGTTATCAGGTAGAGTCAAACAAAAAAGAAATAGCATTTAGTGGAGGTTTTATGTAATGATTCCCATGCCTGCAGTGCTGGCCTGCCTTGCCTCTTGGGCTCTGTCTGTGTTTGTGTACACTCTTGGGCATTGTTCTCTGGATAGCACACTTGACTGCCTGATTGGCCTCAATCAACTAATAACCTCCAACTCAATCATCAAACTGCTCCATATCAACCCAAGTCCTGCCACTCGCACCATTTCAAGTTGTTTCTTCAGTGCTGCAGTCAAGACTATTTCCTAGCACTTGGTTATTGTGTAAAGATGTCACTAATTTCTAACTCCACCTTCTCCTTGTGCAAGACCGACCTTATTTTCCAATTTCTCTGTGTCTGCTCCAGTCACACCAAACAATGCCATTTACTCCAAACTAACAGTTTCATTGTCTGTATCAACTGCTACCTCTCTTTAGCAAGAACTTTATATCATTCACACAAACAAACCGAAGTGCATTAGAACATTTAAGTCTGTTTCTGAGTCCTGCGATGTGCTTCTCCTCACACAGCCTTGAAACTCCAGTTGAAAGATAATATTCCTATAGTTGTTGGAAATTGGAGTGAATCGCTACCATTTGCCACTGCAAAGTCATTCTAATAACACAGCTCATTTATAATAGTGCAAGCTAATCATGTGTGCTGCACATTACTCAGATATATTCCATAGATTCATTTTGAATACAAGACATTACATGAATGGTGAGACTTACAACTCAGTGAAGGCATGTTGACTGTGCAAGGCCTTTCTCCAAAGCTTTTACAAAGGTGGATATCTATAGCTCTGTGGTGCCACGAGATGAACGCTAAATCATTCAGTTCAAAGTAATCTCTGCCAGACCCCTAGTAAACCCCACAGAAGCAATTATGAAACACCCTTGTATTGTCTTACATGAAATCTAAGTGTTTTTTCATATTATTAGCACAGCTGAAGAAAAAGCTACCCTTCTCTGATGAGCAAAAAAACTATCATATAAAAAATCCAGCAAAAAATGCAGAGTAACATTCACTTTGAGTTTTGTTTTCAGTGTCCTCTCCGGTGTGGCTTGAGGTGGATCAAACTAGAGCCCCGAAAATAACATATTTATGGCTAACGTTTCAATCTTTGTGCTAACATTACAAACCGCCTTTAATTTTTGTAAACTAACCTATACAGAATAAAAATCTAAATACAGATTTTTCTTTCTTAGAGTTTTGTGTTAATGTCTACAGGCCTACAAGCATCATTTTGGTTGGCTAACCTTTTGACATGGACGCTTTCGCTAACGTAGAACAATTGAAACACAATTGCCATGCTTTTCATTCAGCTATTGCAGCTTGTTTCCACTTCATTGTTTAGACAATAGGTCAAAGCTGCGCTGCAGATTAGCTGTGCAAATACATACGAAAAGGAGAATGAGCGGGAGCCCGAGATGGGATAAATCAATAGGGTCAAATGAGGATGGAAACCAATGAGAGTGAGAGAGAGTGCAGGACAACAACAAGACGGAAGTGGAAAGAGCTGTAGGTAATCAAAGGAGTCATCAGCTGCATGTTAAGCCCACAGGAACTGTTTCCCTCGAGGAAATGAATGTTCAAGAACACAGTGTGGGTTCATCTCCTCTGACTGCAGGCTGAATTAAGTGTCCCTACTGGCCCAGCACACAAGACCTGATGGAGAGAAGAGAAAGTTGGAAGTTTTGTGCATTGATTCACCGACTCTAATTATGTCGACTGTTCCTCTTTAGGTCATTTTCTCGAGCTGTAAAGCAAAACAAAACAAAAAAGACCATTATCACATATAAAGACCTAAGTTTAATCTTTTTGTTTCCACTATTTATCTAAAACAGCTAAGGTCTGAATGCTAATGCTGTCATAAACACTGAAATTGTTATTGGAATCCATGTAAATGTCATGATATAGAAATGAAATTTAAAAACATCATTTCTCGTAATTTTTCCCCACAAAATCTCATTTTATCACCTTCAATTCTTCAAATTCTCTGTGCCTATTTGCAGCGTCTGACAAATGACACTTTACAAAAAGTGGTAAAGCAAGAAAGATGTTGTTTCTGCAAAACCCAGAGCAGTAGCATGAATTAAATTGAATTGAAATTCTGTTTGCGGCCCAAAAACAATGAGATGGGGTTTATTAAGTAAAAATGGGAAAACAGTGAAAGTGGAAAAGCTCTTGCAATTGCATTAGGACCGGATCTGGGAGAGCTGGTGCAATAATGGCATGGAAGGCTGGGTCAGATTACAACAGAATGGTATAGCATTTAGTGAACAAGGGAGGCCCTGAGAGAGCAAGCCAGACTGACTGAGAGGCTAAATGACAATTATGAAAGATATTGGATGTGTAGAAAATGGAGTGAATGAGAAATCGGGGAGAAGAAAAAAAGGAAAGTTAGAAAAGTTGTGGACATGTTGTGAACAAAGGAAAAAGAGTAAAACCCTGCATTGTTTGATGCTGGCTTTGCAGTTTATGTCGGTTACCATATTATTGCAATGACTCTGTTTTGACTGATCTGATCTGAATCACTTTAGTTGCAAGCAATTCTTCTTTACTCTTTTCTATTTCCTGCTCCTGTTGAGAAATATAATAGACATTATCTCAACTAGGGAAATTAGGGAAATTATTACAAGTAACCTTGGTTGATTGTGCGCAAAGAATATTTTTTCTTGTTTTACTGCAAAAGATGCATTGTCAGCAGCACGGTGTGGGTGTCTTAAACCTCTCCATGCTTTCATAGGATGAAAGGCAGAATAAACACTGGACCGGTCTGTTGCAGAGATAACACAGACACACGAGACGGAGAGATGGACACACGACGAAAAGAGAAATAATACAATAATTTTAAGTTAGAAGTTGTACAGTTTGAGGGGATTTACTCACCATCCTGTTAACCCCCAATTAAGTCACATAAGTCCCAAGCTCAGTTTTTGTGGGTCACACAGCCTTAACACTGGAATAGCCGGGAGCTGCATTTCTCCTCTGTTGCTGGAGGCTATCCTTCTGCTATCCTGTACCGGACCACTATGTGCTGAATACAGAGAGCCAAGCTGATCGAAACTCTCCATCTACTCCTAATGGGAAAGCAAACAAGATGACAAAATGTCAGTTTTTGGAATGGGAAAGGAAGTTTCTGTGAAGGGCACAGGGACCAGAACTGTTGCAATAAGTCACCATTGCAGTGCATTTAAAACACAAACACTGTAAAAAATTAGAGCCTCCGTTTAATGGAAGCACATGTAGTGTAACTGTGGTTGAACAGGCTCGGGATTTAACCTGGTGAAAGATGAAACAAAAGGCTGTCAGGTAAGGGGAGCATGGCAGTGTAGAGGGACAGACAAAAACGAGCGATTACCATCCAAAGTTATGACTTGGTAGACATTTGTGTTACAATAAATGTCCATTTTTGAGTGATTTATGATTGTTGTACTTATTAACACACAGAGAATCATTTATGGGTGGAACTGGTTGTGAGCACAAATGTGCTTTGTTGCACTCCACCTGTCACCTGTATTTATGACAACCATGCTCACACACCTTGAAGTAAATGTTTTCATCATTACAGGATTACAGCTTTTAAGGTGCCGCCAAGTTTAAAGAGCAAATCAGCACCAGCCAAATTATTGCTTTTGCTGATCATCAGTTCTCAGCTCTCATTTTGTGGTAGCCAAGTAGACTGGCTTGTGTCACAACTTGGAATTTACATGATTACTCAGCTAGATGATTAAAAGCTCCTGCCCTCACTATTTGGCACTAGAATTTATAATCAGTTAAGCTCATATTCTATTATTGTCCAACATCAGTTAATGACTGTTTTCTAAAATGTTCCACAGCAAGATGTCACTGAAACATGGCAAAATCTCTCAGACTCATTAACTATTACCCACAGAATCTAGTTATTTGTTTTAAGTGGTTCTTAAATACATCTTCTTATTTGCCAAAATCTGACACTTTCCCATTTTCTCACTTATAGACTGGAAAATGTGTCTGTTTTATTTTTTTCTGTTTTTTCCTGACAGTTGCCAGGATAGTGGCAAACAGACAGGAGAAGACAGGAGGTGGAGTTGGAGGTAGCAAAGTTGAAGAGCCGAAGATACTCGTTGATACCAGAAGGTACAGAATTAGAAGTGAGTATAGTAAAGTATTGGGTTGAATGATTTTGTGATGAAGTTTGACAGGCAAGGCTGAGAAGGTTTGAGGGATAGTTATAGATATACTGGACAAATGATGTTTAAGATGAACTCTACTGATATCTACACATAACTGTGCCCCAACAATTTTCACTAAGGACATTTTGTTGGGATTAGAAGTACATCAGACTTAATACTAAGCCTAGCCTAAATGTTCCTTTTAACCCGCAAAAGCTGAGGGGAGAGCCTGCGATCCTATTTTTAAAATACTGATTGAATTCCAACCAAATGAGCTGGAGCAATCAGAGTTTTTTGTTATTTTTGCATATGAATTTTGAGGAGTTTTACTTACATATTATTCATTTAGCTTGTTCCACGCTGTGGTTTCCGCCCATTAGTAAGTTTGCAAAAATTGTGTAAAAAGCGCACGCAACAACAAAAAACATATTCCAGAAATATGCTTTGCTGATCTGATGTTGCAGCAAACATCATCACGATGTCATCACATGTCTGCCATTACCTGCAAAAAGCTTCTTTTCAAAGGTTGACTGGTGCTATTAAATGTCATGTTTGATTTTCTGCATAGTCCCTGGGACACTTAGAACTTTGCACTATTGGAAATAGTTTATTTTGATGCACATGTTGTTGTTGTTGGGTTTTTTTTGTTGCATTTTTACTTATGCTGCAGTTTATTAAAAATCTCAAAAAAAAATAATTATAAAGACACTTAAAATATTTTTTTCTGTGGTGGGAAACTACATTTGCAATTTTGAGGGATTTACATTTGAGATTTCTGTAACTAGAAAAATGTTCAAAAACAAAACCACAGCAACAATTTCTGGCACAACTACTACTACTTCCAATGTGCATGGAGAGGATAAAACAATTCACAATGCAGGAACTCCAGCAACGCTTAAGGGAAGAAGAACAACTTTATTGACTGACCAATGCCTTTTGACTTGTGGCCTTCATCAGGGTCATCAAAAAACAAAACCAAAAATTATTTTCAATTTTTGCATTTTATTGCACTTTTTAGCAATTTCTCTTGTTACTATGGCCTTAATACCTACATATTATTAAAATTTGGGATATAATCATTGTATTGATGCATGATAAAAATGTCACTACAACATGTAAAAATGTAAAAATAATCTCTGGACTTGTTCTATACTAGACTTAACCCTTTAAACCCTAACATGCATTTTTAGCAAGGGTGTCCAACTCCAGGCCTCGAGGGCCGGTGTCCTGCAGGTTTTAGATCTCACCCTCGGTCAACACACCTGAATCAAATGATTAGTTCATTCCCAGGCCTCTGGAGACCTTCAAAACAAGAGGTAATTTAGCCATTTAAATCAGCTGTGTTAGATCAAGGATACATCTAAAACCTGCAGGACACTGGCCCTTGAGGCCTGGAGTTGCCCACCCCAGGTTTAAAGGGTAAATTAGGTCAGGGTTTAAATGGTTAAAAGCATCTTGAATGTAAAAGGTAATATATTAGTAATTGCAATGTGAAATGTGAAAGCAAAAAATCCAAAGACTTTATCATGTCAGGGTTGATATAATTATATAAAATGTATGCATTACATTTTCAATCTATTGACAGAAAAAGTTAGAGGTGGCTATTTGGTTTTCCAAGTAGAGAATATCATTAATCTATACTGTAAAGAGGACCTTGAACAGACAGACAGTTTCAACACTGAGGTGAATGAGCCTCAACGATGCATTGCACTGGGATGACTCTGGTTTCTCAATAGCATCCCGATGTCTGGCCTTGCTGCCTTGCTGTCTGCTCTCTGACAATCTGTGACAGCGTAGGTGTGAGTGCCACTCACTCAGTGTCCTTGCGTCTGCCAGGGCATGACACACACCCATCGATATGTGGAAAGATACACTCTCTAATGACGGGATAAAATTGAACTGATTTAATCAAGGCGCTCAATACTTACCTCACCTTCTGCCAGCTGACAATGTGATTGAGGACATTAAATACCAATAAGAGAGTGGCACCGCTTTTAAGAAGAACTTCCTCATTCATGTTCCACATCAGTTGTGCAATTTTCTTCTGTTACTGTTGAGGATATGAAAACAAAAATGCTTCTTCATTGTCGCTGATCTGGAGAATTAAAATATTTCCATAGCTTAAGTACAAATAGAAAAGAAAAATCGTCTGTGTTTAAATGCTTTAGTTGCTGTCCTTGCAGTTGTTGCTTTGACAGTTGGTTGTTTATCCAGATGTGATAAATTCAGTTCTCCTTCAGAAAGGCAATCTTCAGAAGTTAACTGTCATGGCAATTAATGACGTTTACCATCAGGAGAGTTGTTTGTGTGTTTGTTGTTGACGACAGGACATATTTAAACTTTTCTTTCCAAAATATATTTGTCCATCTTCCTTCAACCTTGCCTAAATAGGCCTTTATCTATCTTGAAGATCTAAATTTATGCTCTTCTCTCAAGCCCCTTCCCTATTTAGCAACAACTTCCTCTTATGCAGGATGTTGTTTCCTGGGTGTCGGCTATTATAGGTTGTATGGTGGCGACCCTTGGGGTTATGTGGTTTCTCATACTCCCAGCTCTTATCCAAAGTGATTCCGACAGGCACATTAAAATGCAAATTCTTGTCTCTGCACTCCTTGCCATTTTGTCACTTCCTTTCTCCTTGTGTGGCATGTTGAGTGGAAAGGAATTAGAGCGCTGGCCCTGGGGTTGAATATTCAAATGGCCACCTGATTTCCCAACAGAGCACCACCAGCCAGGTTTCCATTTACATAGTTCCTTTTCCCCATTTACTGCCCATCAATGCTGACTCAACCACAACTATCCACTGGGCCATTTATAGAACGTTCAACTCTGACTGTGTGGCAAATATTCAAACAGTGAACTACCAACCATATTGCACTTCTCTAAAAGACCTGGTCACAAAATTTCAGACCCCTAAATGGGCATAGAAAAATCATTATTAGAACAATGCTGTGGAAAATAGCTACTCATTACCACTACTGGTTCTTAATGCTTGTTTGTAGAGGTCAATGGTTTCATGTAACACTGGAGGGGCTACTGGGGTTTGACTGGCCAATTAGATATAATTAGTATATGATGCTAAATATGAGCACAATAGCATAATAAGTAACCAAACTTATAATGAACTGGAGTTGGCTGTTGCCCTTGTACTACGGGGAGAAAGATGCCCATCAGCTGAGCACTGAGAAGTTTTTTCTCCTTGAAAGTACAGAACAAAATACTTACCAAATTCAGCCTGATAGTTGTTCCATAATCTCGCTGAAAGACAAACAGGGGAAAATACAGCTAGCAGTGACAGAAAGGGGGAACAGTATATTGCAATTTTTAAAGCTGTTGCAAATCAATATATTCTATGTGTTGCCATAAATGTAAGTTAAAGCATATATTTTTGCTTCATGTGTCTTTTTGTGAATTGCACGTTGTGCTTGGCCAGAATCTCAGTACTGTGCATGAATGCCTCCTGTATAAGCACAGACAGCACCCAGGAGCAGCTGGAGCTCTACTAGCATACTGCTGTCACTACAGTTTCTATGGAGGCAGTGTCAGGTAATATTACAACTCTGTTAAGTACACAGAACTGATCATGTTGTTTTTTTATAGTGTGTCCAAAGTATAATTATTTAAAATTTTGAATTCTGTTATTGAATCAAAGTGTAGGAACAGACAGATTCAGCCATCTATCCATCAATCCGCTTTCCCAGTTCCTCTGGGGAAGCACTGAGGCATTCCCAAGCCAGCTGAAAGATATAATCCCTCCTCCTGATAGTAGATGGCCAGAACACTTCACTCAGGAGGCATTCGAATCAGATTCCTGAACCACCTCAACTGGTTCCTTTCATTGTGGAGTTGTGGCTCCACTCTGACTACTTTCCCAAATGACTGAAGGCCCAACCATGCCAGCAACAAAGGAAACCTATTGCTTGCATCCATGATCAATAGCCACCTTTCCACGAATCGCCACCTTACTGTGGTAAAAGGATTTACAAGTCCCAGTAATCCTTGGGGACAGGTTGTAAGGTGCTTTTGGTACTGGTAGGGTGTCCCATGGTTAATTGGTCTTGGGTGAGGAGTGAAATAATGAGCGAGCCACAAAACCCCTATGAAGATATGACTAAGAGACCAGTTTACTCTGCCTGACACAGGGTTACCCAACCCTGTGTCAGGCCCAAGGAGGGAGCATAAGAGAGAGCATAGTCAGCTCAAACAGGCAACATGGGCTCACAACCTGCAGGAGGTGCTGTGGGGCAATGTGCGTTGGGCATCAGTCAAGGCTGATCCCCAGCTGTTAAAACTAGCTCTTGGGATATGGAAAAATCAGGGGTATTATGGAATTTACCTGCAACATGCAACTGGTTTTTGACAATAAATTGTATAAAGTAAAATCCGGGGGGCTGCTAATCGAATAGGAGGCAGCATGCACAGATATGAAGTATACAAAAATAATGTCTCCACAGTAACCCTGTCTTCATTATACCTGTCTCTGTCAATGACTGCCTTCTTCTCCTGCGTTCCTGAGCTGAATGGCTAATTACCTGGATAAGGTGCATGCAGAGCAGTCGACCACAGCAGCCACCTGTCGGCTGGAGTGCCTCCAAATAACAAACGCCCGCAGGGTTGCTCTGCCCAGGTTGAGTCTGTGTTTTCCACTCTGTCGCCTTGCACCACACCTCAGCGTGGCAGCATCAACCTGGGGAACAACTGTTGTCTTTACTAATTTACCCAAAATAGCTGCCTGCCTCGGGCTCTTTCATGCTGCCAGTGCTGGTGAAGAGCATCTGTTTTGAACTGCAGGGGCAAGCATAATCACACTGCGTTGTGGCTCTGGGCGTTAGCCTGTCTCTCAGCTAATAATAATAATGCACGTCTGGATGTTACTGACACATAAAACTTCAGGAAAACACTCCTTAGTCAACACACAAAAAATGTAAGCGAGATCTAAGACGCACAAAATATGTTTTGCCGTAGCTCTCAACCTCTAACTTTACCAAAAATAGTCTTTAAACAGTTAATCCATAAACAGTGATTTGATGATGTGGTTATGGCATTGATGGACCTGAGGTCAAAATATATGAAAAATAAAGCGGTAAATTAAATTTCATATGGAACACAACTGCTCTAAAGGTGAAAAAAAAAAAAAACCTTTAAAGTTTGTTTGCCTGCAACAGTTACTTTTGCTTGTGTGCAAGTGCAGAGGAAACTATACAAAGGTTGGGAAGAGCATCTGAGAAGCTGAAGAGATAGTAAATAAAAACTTCTGGACCTACTGTGTCGGTTGATGTGTGACTTGCTGGCAAGTCAGAGAAAATCAATATCATTCCTTTGTTTGTGTGTAGTGTTCTCTCGTCTATTGCTATATGTTTCAAAGTAATTAGTATCCACAGAGATTTTTTTCTTCAGTTTTCAACAGCTTTTGTAATCCCTGCACTTCTAAAGAAAGACTACACAGTTGTCTGAAGATATTCCAACAGCCATCTTTACAGGTTCAGGTCTAAAGCCTGCTACCGGCTTTGTGGCAGATGTTTCTTAGAATATTTGGTCAAGTGTCACAAGCTGCAGGACATTTCGTCTTTGACTTACATATCACAAAGCATACACAACTGATGTTTTACTGAAAAGAAAAATTATTTTTTGAGGATATTGCACTGAAAATGTATTTTGGTCAGCCAACAGAAAAGTGGATTTTAAATCTGTCTCTCAGAGGTCTCTGTGGTTTTAGCAAAGCACAGCTTTATTGTTTTGTAATAAAACCTAATTGTATAATGTGTAGTAGCTCTCAGATGAAACATAACAGCACTGAAACAAAATTACCCTGCCATTATGTCCAAAAGCATGCACGGATCATTTCAGTCTGGATGGGATGAAAGAAAATATCAGCACTTCAGAGAGATACTTTAGAGAGCCCTTGTGTGTGTTTAAGTGCAAACATGTGCACACATCCAATATGACTCTGATGGCCTAAGCCTTGGAGACCCTTGCCTAACTGGTTAATGCTCACGCACAGATCTACCAATACAGCCCAGTACGTGTCCAGTAGAAAGGCCATTGCAAAGTGACAGTGGCAGGATTTTGGAAGCAGGCTGATGGCATGTGGATGTGTTGCTTAATGTGACATCTGTCGCACCACAGTGTGTTCCAGCCCGAGTAGAGGGCTGAAGGCCACTAGGGCTTTGTGTAAAATATATTGCGGAGGTCACTTTCTGCGGCTTCACTGAACCGGGCCATGATCCAGACTGCAGCGTGAGCTGGCTCTCGGTAATGGACCAACAAATAACATCCTGTGAGAGTGAAGTATACAAGAGACGTGCTGTATTTGACAGATGCTAATGAAGACTGAAAATGAGTCAGACGGCATTTGAGTTTTGAGGTGTGTTTTGGCATGGCACAACTTACAGGTGGCATGCGAAACAAGCAGGCCTGGCATGGAGGGATAGTCTGCTGCAATGAATGACGTTAATTGATGGCTTCATTCCATTTATATGTTACTTAAAGAGTCAAGGTGTTTGTTAATGCACTTGAGCATATTATTTATATTGGGAATGTCATTGTGAATTGTCCCACCTGTACCTGTCATAGTTACCCTTGTCCCCTAGGTGTGGATTTGTTTTCTCTCTTTCTCTTCCCTGTCTGAATGTGGGTGCGACTAACTGCTGTCTTGGAAGTCTGTGGTAGGTGATCCTGTAATCCATCCAATCAGCTCTCACATCCAGGCTTTGCCAGGTTGTCGTTCTACTCATGTGGTAGCAGTTCAGGGCCTTTTGTGATGCTGCATTTACTTACTTGCTTATTTGAGTTCTTTCTGCCTCGTACTCACCTGTCTGTCTCCTCCCTCCTCCTACGAAACACGTTGGAAAACCTGCCTTACATTAACCTCAATACCTGCCTAACCACTCGCTTTTCATACCTGGCCTTCTCTGGCAAAGTACTGGAATCCATATGTGTGGAAAACAGATTGCAAATTCTTGTTTAGTTTAACTGAGAGTAATCCCAGCCTCTAAATATACGTCTGCAACAGTACAAAACCTTTTTTTGGTATTTCAAAGGCTACCACAGGGATTTACTAAGGAGGTGCAGTATCAGTTCTGAGACTGAATGGCATGGACTCAAGTATGTGGTGTGGTTGTTAGGTGCTTATTAGGAGTGTTCATTTATTTGGAAATTAGAGGGCAAAAGGCTTCCTGAATGACTGTGTAAATGGGATGAGTAGTCGGCTCAAAGCTGTGTGTGCAGCGCTCTGCCCAGTAACTCTTTGCTCACACCCTCCAGTCAGATGAAGGGAGGAGGCAAATCCCAATACAAGACACCTATAAGGATGAGTTTGGTGTGATAGGCTCCCAGATCAACTTTTATGGTAAGCAGAGTTTTGCAGGTTTTTAGTCACATTTTTACACTGAAGTATACACACTTTAAACATCCCTTTCTTTTCTTGCATAAAAATCAAAAGTGATGGACAAATCTATGAATATTGCACCGTAACAGCATCCTTATTAACACACATACAGCTGGGGATCTTTTCTTAAAAGACAGAGTTTTTGGTTGATGTAGTGATGTAGTGGAATATTATATAATGTTGTCTTTTGGATAAATTGTACTCTCCATCTGATTCTCAGTCCTCATGGACCTCGCACAGCCCCTAGCAAGTTGTATGTGTATATATATATATATATATATATATATATATATATATATAGATAGATAGATAGATAGATAGATAGATATATAGATGTATATATTGATTCTATTTCAGCTGCTTCTGATTTATCTGAATTGCCACACTGTTTTCAGAGAGAAAATCATGCATAAAAGCTACCATCATGTCTGCTTGTTTTTGACCAATTAATTTAAGCTGCAACTGGCAGAAAGTTGGTCATTACTAACATGAACCACCTAAATAAATTATAAATTAGTGCTTTGTTATTAGATCACCCACAGAACTTCTTCCACTTGGTGACATATTTTTTGCAACTGTGCCATCACGCTGCAAGAAAAAAACTTCAGGTTCTTCCATACTGGCTTCACTTGTCAGACATGGAAGCTACATTTATCTTTGATATGCTTTTATAACCTTGCTCCTATGGTGCAAAATTATTCTTTTATTATTTTTTAATTAACTATTTTCTTTAATAAAAAAATTTGTATAATTTAGGACATTACTTATACCTTGATGTCTGGAATTATGTTATTTCCATGTTTCAAACCAAATTTGTGAACATCTTGAAATAGTGATTATTAAATCACCAAAATAAATAAGTTAACTTTCACACTCTTCTTTCAATTTAATCTGCCAGTTAGAGTAATTAGGTGCTGTGTTCTTGTTTTGTGTAAGTCTTTGTGTGAGCTTTATGGTCGTTAATATCAAACCTTTTATTTGTTGAATTCAATTTTATTTATATAGCGCCAAATCCCTATAACAGTCGCCTCAATGTGCTTATTGTAATATTGTAAGGTAAAAACTCTACAACAAAATCCAAACAATGACAATAATAGGAAGAAACCTCTGATTGGAGATCAAGGGAGGGAAAAAAGACAACACATATCCTGTAATGGCATTAAAAGAAACCAAGCAAGGAAAAGAAACCATATATTGTAAAATTATAGGTGTATTTTACACAATAAGAAACAATTACAATTACAAACTATTTAGGAGTCAACATGTTATGTTGAGGTAACTATAGATTGATTTGAGAAATTGTCTTCAGTTTTTTTAATGATGCTATTTAGTGGGTTTTAATAGGTTTGATTTTGCAAGGAAAGAAGGTGGTGCACAATTGGAAATAGGTCAGTCAGTCGAGGCTAATCAAAAGACTATTTTCAAATATTTATTTAGGGATGAGACACTGGGATGAACTGGGGGGCTTTTGGTAATAGTCTGCAAATTGGGTCCAAGAATAAAAATGTGGAGTTTGGGCTGTTCTAAAGTATTGACATATGTTCAAACATAGGTTTAAAATAGAAAACTCCATCAGGAAGATTGTGACTAATTTCCAAGAGGAGTTTTCCTGTGGTTTCAAAGTTCTTATACTTTTATCACGAAAAACTAACATAGTTTCTAAATTGTTTGCAACAATAAAAATATGACAGATGTAAGACTGTTCTTGTAATTGTTGAAAATATTTTAGTGTGTCACAGCGGGTGACTTAATGGCATAGGATAGCTCCACTTATTTGGGATATCTTTATTTTTAGCTTCACAGTAACATAATGCCTTTATATTGCCATGCGAGAAGTCTCACAAAACACAGTAACAAATGATCCTGTGAAGAAGCAATAACCTTGGCTCTGGTTATAACTATTCCCAATTGATGTGATTCTTTCAACAGGCTGGGACAGGAGTGTTCACAAAAGTCTTTTTTTTTTCCTATTCCAATTTTTTTTTAAAAAGAATCTCCATGATAGCCAGAAATTTTACAACTTTTTTTTATATAGGAGAAACTATACAAGATACAAAATGAGCCACCTAAACATTTTGTTTTATTAGTCTGAAAAAAAAGAAGAAGCAGGCTTAATCTCTAGAGTAAATAAAACACCCAGTTTTTATTTTTAAATAAACCCACACCAAAGTTTTGAGTAATACCGTCGCACAAAAATACCAATTTTTTTATATTCCATTTCTGACATTTTTCTCTAAAGCGAAATTGGACACATTTTGACCTGAAATGTTCAGGCAGATATATGGATAGATATGCTTAAATGTCAAAAGGAACATCCAGCCTTTACGTGAATAGCATAAGAGGAGAAGACGTTAGATATTATTATGTATTCCAGTTTGCGTCAAATTTTGACTCTAATATATAGACATGTTTATTAAACTCTGTGCTGTGTGTCTGCACATAATTCTTTAAACAGTGCCCTAGTAGCCTATTCCCAATATTTGAAATAATTTAAATCATCTTGCATTTTTTTTACATGAAGTTACAGGTGTAAAATATTGTGTTTGGAGCGTAAAGAACCCACTGACTAAAAACTTCTTTCTATGAGTGACTGACTCAGAAAAGGCAGCAATCTACCGCCGTCAATGACAGCCATCTATTTCTGAGAGCAAACACGGACTGAAAAAAAGAAAGTAGGTAAGATGTTTTTCTTTTTTATCCTACACTTTGAAATGTCTACAGTGCATTGCCAAAGCCCCGAATGCTCTTTGGGACGTCATTGTTCTTTTTTTCTCCTTAGGTATAAGACTGAGTGAAAGCATTTTTTTTTTTTTTTTGGACTTAGACTCAGAAGGACTGTTATGTTACCAGTTCTAATGGCAGTAAATTATGCTGACAAAGTAAGTGCTGTGAAGGCCGCCAGCCAAAAGACTTGAACTTCCTGCAAAATTTCAGAAAAACAGGTGAGAGCACATTGAATTCTCCTTCCACATCCTTTGGGTGAGGAACAAAGTTCAGTGCTAAGTTGGTCTTGGCGGTAAAACTGCAATGAAAGCAGCCCAGCTAATCCTGCGAAGAGCCAGAGAGACGCTAATGATACACCAAATGTATTTCGTCTGTTTTGTCCTACTGACCCTGGCTCCCTCTTATCAGGCTTTAAGGAAGCTGAGGATTACATCAGCTTTGTTTGTTTGCTGGAAGGGAAAATGCAAGGCACAGAGACCTTGTTCTTGAGAAACAGACAAGGGCATCTACCAGTGGTATCTGCCAAGCAGAAAACCATCTACTCTGTCCTTCCTATAGAATATAGATTTTTCATCACATGTCCATTTTGTTGGTGTATAAATCCCACTGCAGTATATTACATTAAAGTCTATATTACTCAAGAAGAGTAACGTAGACTTTACTTTCTTTAGACTTGCAGCTCTATGTTTCCTACTGAAATATAATCATTACAATTTTACATTATTTAATTTTATGAGTCAATTTAAACCCTAAAATTAAAGACCAAAATGCAGCACACACCTACACAGAAATAGAGAAATCCAAAACTGTACTGGATAACAAAGTCAGATCTGTGCCGAACCTACAGAGCTTAGTGCGTTAACTGATCCTGTATAATTAACTCAACTTAGACTACATCCATTAAAGAGACATTCCCAAAAGTTAGAGCTGAAAATTCATACTAATGTACAAATCCCAAAAAATATTAACCCAGCTTAGCTTAGCATAAAGACATAAAAGCTCCAAACTGCAAAAGTATTCAAAAAAGAAAAAAACAGCACAGATCTTTGTTTCCAGGTTTTCAGTTGATTATTAATACTTGTATCCCTAAAACTGTGCATGCTTTCTGGATAAGTGGTATGGTCTAAGCACATGAATTCATTTCAGCAGCATTTTGCTACTAGTTGAATAATATTATGCTAATAGTTGGAAATTAAGACGGAAACAACGAGGTAATAATATAGGAAACAATAAAGATATTACCATTTAATTACAAAATAATTCCAAGTAATAATCACAGTGGTTATTCTACATAACTATATAACATGTTTAAGGCTGTGTTTTACTATCTGAAAAAAAAACAAAAAAACAGTTTACATGGAATAACCAGTAACCACGGCTGTGAAATTTAAAACTATCTGTTTCTATCTAAGTCAAAGGCAATGCTAATACTCTATTAAAGTAAACTTCATGTAATGGGATGATTACCCAGAAAGACATGCAGTCATTTATGTGTAATCACTAGACATTTTTACTACATTAACTGCAATTACATCCTAGGATCAGAAAAAATATGTCTGTAGTTAATAAATAAAAATGCTATGAGATGAGATGAGATATACTTTATTAATCCCGAAGGAAATTATGGGTTACAGCAGGCAGCATGCTAGTTGGCGCATGCGCACTTACAAAGGAACCTTCCAACCAAAGAGATCACATAGGGACACAGATTGGTAGGCTGATAGGAAAAACAGCAAAAATACACAACATGAGTTAAGAGGAGGAGAAAAATAACTCCACCCAGACTGAGCTCCTAATGGGAGAACAATTTGAGAACAGAAAAAACACCTCAGCACAAAAAAGCACATAACTGTAAACACATGAACACCATGTAACACGTGACAAGCAGTAGGGGTGGGTAAGGGGTGAGACAAGTCGGCCGATCTAGACACAGCATCCACCCTGCAGCCTTCCAGCGCTGGGCCCGACCCGCCATCCGTCTCGGTCTTGGAGATAAGCGTACGAAGGCGTTGGAACGAAGAGTCTAAACACAGTTTGTTATCAGGGGAGAAATTGTTGTTATGCTTCAGCTCC
>VUQR01017582.1:0-11612 GCA_015108515.1 Hemichromis elongatus
AAAAAGGAAAGCTAAAAGCTAAAACTACAAATTTAAACCATCCTTTCGGTGTCATATTTCCACAAAGCGGCAAGTACTACATTTATTAAGTCGCGGTCTGTTGTTTTAAGTAGATGGAAAATTTGTATGTATGTAAATTAGTTTGATTTCCTGTAACCTCTGCACAACTGTGTACAGGGTTCTCTCTCAAACACACACCCTCAAGATTAGATCCGTCTTTATGCTCTGTCCACAGCTTAACCCCTTCTACTCACATTTTAACAGAAAGGCACTAATAATAAGAAATCAAGCAGACATTGCCAGAAACTACTTCACGCTCGTCTCTTGATGTGAACTTCTTACTTTTTTAAGCACTGGGCCTCACATGTCAAGCAAACCCGATTCCACCACCATCATGGAGCTCGGGTGGTCTCCAGACTCCTTGGTTAAGCATTCAGAGCAGCAATATGGTAGAGATTAACTACACCTTTTCATCTCATTTAAAAACACTGCATTTCTGTGTAAATAAGCCTCACATCTCAGTTACTGTTTGGCAGCATCTTTTAAAAGACTTCACACTTCTTATTTAGCACATCTACAATTACATGCATGAGCAAGACAGACGAAAATAGACAAAAATAAGATAATAGTTTCATTTCACTTAAGAGAGGAAGTAAGTAGGCAGTACATGGAAAGGGGTAATAAGAAGTAGGGGAGAGTGGAAGGTAGTCTAGCTTGAAATAGATCTCCAAAAATAGATGACAGATGAAGACAGAGGAGGATGATTGGTGAAGGAGTGAGTCAACACGGGCAGATATACGAGCATTGGTTAGACGGCAAGGGAGAAAGGAAGGAAAGACGGAAGGAAGGTGGGATAACAGGAAAGAAGGGATGAAAGGTTAGGCGGTGTGAGGGTAGAGAAGGCAGGAAAGACCTTTTTTCTTTGGTTTGTTTTAGATTTAGAGGCAGACCCACACACACCTGCAGAGACTGCATGCTGATGCAAAGGCAACAGCAGGAATGCACACACACACACGCACACACACACGCTACGCAATATGTCAAACATTTCTGTTCACAACGAGATCCGATTCCCTCCCAGCACCACTGGACAGATACTGAACATTCCACAGAGAGAAGAAAACGCATAGAAATTCCTGATTCATATGCTGGGAAAGCTGAAATTCCACAAACATAGTCCAAAAATCTCAAGCTTACTAAAACATGTGTCTGTGTATGTGTGCGTGCGTGCGCGCATAACTGTGTGTAAGAGAACTGAGCTCTGAGAAAATCTGGGATGCCAGTGGGCAGCTGTGAGTAGGTGGAGGATCAACACCATGTCCAAGTATGTGTGTGTGAATGCAGCTCAAGAAGAATGATGGTTGGACTGACTCAGTTACGGAGTGAGTGGTTGCGTTCTCATGATAACGATATATCAGCAGGCACTGGTCAACCCGGAACAGACCGCCTCCACGACGAAGACTCTGGTAAAAAAAGAGAAGATCCTCTGGGACTCCCTGGAGACAGAAGAAGTAGAATTACACTGTGATATGACACATGCTCAAACACAGAGAGCTGCAGCTAGGCCTTACCTTCACTAATCTGAGTCACTGAACTGAGCCTCTTGAGTACTTGGTACTTTTTAAACTGAATTATCTTGCTATATGGCTAAAAACAAAGACAATCCAAGAACTCTGTGCATTAGCTTGGGTGAATAAGAGTATTGCAGTAGTCTGTTTATCTATGTCTGTGCATCCCAACCATACAGCAGATTGCTAATCCAGGTTGGAAGTGCTAGCTGATAACTTGGCACGCAACCTTCTAGTCTAAAAATTGTAAATTCAGATTCCAAAAATCATAATTTTATATGCTAACACTAAGCGTTCCCCTCTTCTTTTAACGACAGTCCACAAATACGGAGCAGACCGGTTTTTGGACGTTTGGGAGAATAACATCTAATATAAGATTCCAGCTGGTTAACAGACAACAGCTGTTGTCTGTCCTGTTTTGCGTTTCATGATTTTTAGCAACACTTACTTTTCAAGCCTTTCCTAAACCCTGTCTTCACTTTTTCGGATGTGTTGCTGTGTTCACATTTTTCATGGAACAGTAAAATGACTTGATATATTTTCAATGTTCTATAATGAATAAAATATGGATTTATGGGATTTGCAAATCATTCTGTTTTTATTAGCATTTTTCACTGCGTCCCAGCTTTCTTGGATTTGGGGTTATAAATATGAGATATCAAATGTATTTTTGCTAAAGAGAACATTTCACAATTTCCGCAGTGATCTAGATGTGAGAAAGGAAAACTTCGAAGTCTCAGCTGGACTTTCCCAGAATTTCTCGTTTTCATGTGTAAAACCAGCTCATGTGAATAAGGGTGAGAAGTCGAAAGCTTTAAAGGATGAAATTATCAGCTGGTCCACCAGCGTCTGAAAACTCCTCCCTTTCCACGTCTTTCTATCTGGGTAATTCCTTCTGACATTCACAACCAATTCACACATTCAAGAAGTGACTGTTCAGGCGTGCAGAGGTGACCAATCAATATTATTTCTGTCATTTGAGTCTACAAGAGCAACAAAGTGGGTTTGTGAACTCCTCAGATAGTCAGTTTGAGGAATAGGAGCAGTTACCTTGCCTCCCTCATCAAACGGCCCAACTTTCTGATACCATTCCCGTGAGCAGAACCAAGTTGGCATGACAACACTGGGCCCATGGGAGGTGTACACCTGAAATCAAAAACAGTTCAAACTTAATACATTTTCAGTTTGTGGCAGATCTGTGGCAGTATATTGTGTTCAAGTAAATAAAAGAACCTAATAAAGAGATAATATACAGTGTCATATTAGCCCAACACTGTCCAATGTAAATTAAGAGAATTAAGAGAATTAGTTGAAAAACGTTTCATACACATTTTTATTCTGTTTTCACACGTGTCTTCCTCTCCACCTTTAGCTCACAGTGTGCCGGTTGGAGCACAGGAAACGTCAACACATTAAAAAAAAATAAATACATTTTCTTATGCCACTATCAATGAATAAAGATTTTCAATTACTATGTTTTTTTTTACTTAAACTATTTCTGTTATTTTGCATCGTGCGAACTTTAGTGGATGGATTTTAAAGCTACTGGCTCTGAAAAATTTCGCAATAGTATTTAAGCAACAAGCTGCAGTCAGGAGAAGTTGAGTTCTATTCCTGAAAACAAAATAGGTTAGAGTGCAGCCACATGTGCTTTCTTAAAGCAGTGTGTGTGCTTCCTGAAGTGTGCAGGGGAAGGATACACATTTCCATCCTCTTGCATATGATTCTTTGACTAATGAGTTTGTTTTGGCTTCTCCTCGTTTCTCTAACCGCAAAACTCTTTAATACATCAGGATCGCATTATGGCCTCTATATTTCTCTTTCTTTTTACAGATGCAGCCCCCAACTCATTTGTTACACCAGTGCCCAGAGTCCTCCCCGCCCCCATTCCCCACCCCTGCTTGTTCTTCCTCTTTGTGTGTATTTTGTAACAGTATAATTATTGCCCATTGAATCTAAAGGTCATTTCAGGTGGACCTACTGGCCTCTCCAGCTACATCACTCTGTCTTACACACTGTGTGCATTTGTATTTGTGTGATTGTTCATGGTTGAAGTGGAAATACTACTGCGTAACAGAAATGCATCACAGATGATGATAATTGTGCAAAACATCTGGACTCAGGCAGTCAAACAGCTGGACAGAATCTAGAGCGTATGAGTGTGTGTGCGTGTGTTTACGTGTGTGTGTGTGTGTGTGTGTGTGTCCGCCTACGTACATCTCTTTGCTTTTCTGTAGTAATATTGCAACATTTTGCAGATGTAAGCTGTGGCCAAAGGCATGAATAAGAGGAATAAGACCGAGTTCTGGGAAAGACTGAGAGCATTAGGGTGAATGTGAGTAATCAGAGGGGTAGAGAAACTTTTAGACAACCATATCTAATGCCCTACAGATGAATGTTAGAGTAAAAGCAGTGCACAATGTAAATCTTCAAGTTTAACTCGGTTAAGTCCAGTTTCTTTGTCAAGAAAGTCAAAGCAACGGGAGATAGAGTCAAGAAAGAGATGGGGAAGGAAAAGGAAAAGGAAAAAGGAGCGGCTTTTAAGCCTGCAGAATCGATGTATGATCTCATTCTCATGCTCCATGAAACTTAATATCATATAAATATCCTGGAATGTCTGCTAAGGAGTTATGCAGACCGTGTGTGTGTGTGTGTGTGTGTGTGTGTGTGTGTGTTAGGGAGAGTGAGCCAGTCCAGGTTGTCTTGTATCCTTAGTGACAGCGTGTTTTGTTAAGTCAGAAACAGCAGACTTCCATCTTTACAGAAACAGACATACTTCCAGGGGTTTTACTTTTATATCCCTGGTTCTCTCATCACTTTGTGAATAACATGTCTTCTAAAAATGGTTAAAGTATTCAATGGAAAAGTTTTATGTCATATCGTCAAAGAAACCTTAAAAAATGTTAAATTTCCAAATACTTACAGTGTTAATAAATAACACTAGTACTTATGCAGCCAACACTGATTTTGCCTATTTGGAGGGCTTGTATGGCAAACACAAGAGGACACAACCGTCAAATCTTACCCATTCAATTTGATTATGAGTACAACCATAAAGTCATAAACTACAGCAAAAAAATGGCCAAGCTGACCAAATGCACCATGCTATTCTGTCATGGCTCTGAGTGATTAGTAAGGTTCATGGCTAGTTCATAGTTCCTCCTGCCAGGCCCAACAGCTTGTGCATCTGGTATGCATCTATCAGGGTGTATTCACTGTGGCTAAAGTGGCTTCCCATCTATGGCAGAAATCATAATTCCATTAATGTAGTCAGCACAGAGGTCAACAATGTTTAACACCATTAACTTTTGTTTTTTAAGCTTTTCACCAATGAATTTCCTACAGTCACGTGAAAAAGAAAGTTTTCACGGCATTACAACTTATAAGTTACAGTTCATCATAGGACAATTAGAAAAAGACTGAAAAAACATGGCTTATTTGGAAAGCCTATTCCCTCTAAAAAGAAAACGGTAGAACAGTCCACAATACTTCTAGAATAAAGACCAGTGGAGAATTTTGTCTATAAAGAATAATGTCAGATTTGATGTAAACCTAATATAGTATATCTGCACAAACATCCCGTGCCTACTGTCAAGCACGCTGGTGGAGGGGTGATGATCTGGGCTTGTTTTACAACCACAAATATTCTAGAGCTAAATGTGAGACCATCCATCCAACTGCTAAAGCTTAGCCCAAACTGAGTCATGCAACAGGACAATGATCCCAAGCACAGCAGCAAAGAAGAAGCAACGTGCTGCAGCGTTGCAGTCAAAGTCCCAACCTCAGTTTGATTGAAATGCTGTAGCAAGACCTCAAGAGAGCTGTTCATAAGCAAATGCCCACAAACCTCAATGAACTAAAGCAACGCTGTAATGACAAGTGGACCAAAACTCCTCCGCAATGATGTGAGAAAACGATGAAGTGATACAGAAATCAGTTACTTCAAGTTACTGCTTAAAAAAGCGGCTCTATAAGCTACTGAATCACATGGTTTACTGAGTTTTCACAGTACTAAATAGTATAAAGAGTTCTTTGAAACTTTTCCTCTTCACATGACTGCAGATGCCATCAATGAATGACATATACGGGGCGACCGTGGTTCAGGGGGTTGGGACGCTCATCTTGTAACCGGAAGGTTGCCAGTTCGATCCCTCAGCTCTCTGTCCTGGTCGCTGTGTCCTTGGGCAAGACACTTTACCCTACTCTACCGCCTACTGGCGTTGGCCAGAGGGGCCGATGGCGTGATATGGAAGCCTCAGGGCAGCTGTGGCTACAACTGTAGCTTGCCTCCACCAGTGAGTGAATGAATTGTAAAGCGCTTTTTAGCGCCTAGAAAGGCGCTATATAAATGCAATCCATTATTATTATTATATAACAAGGAGCACAGAAACAGTTTGAAGCTTATGGATTTAATAAGTAGTGAGAGATACTTTGGTTCTTATTTTTTTTTAATGATGTAGCAGCAAAACACTTAATTTTTCAGACAGATTTACAGTATAATAAGAATAAAGTGCTTGTGAATGATGATTAGGTAGATGACCCGGCTTCTACACAGAGCTCAAAGCTTTTTCCAGAGTTGCCAGCTTCCACCGCAGGCTGCCCCCAGCAGACAGCTGGCACTGGGGCCTGTTTCCTCTGCTGGGATTGTGATCGACTGAGAGGTCAGGAGTGATGCAGCGTGCTCTCTCCACTCCACAAACACATTTCCGTGGAAACTGCGCACAGCAGGTATGTATCCTGTTTCAAACTGACCTAGTAGCTGCCTGTCACGTGACCTCACGCATTCACATACGCGCGCGGAAACACACATTTGCCGACGACCAAAACACACTCCGCTAAGCTGCATTCATTTACCTGTGTGACGAGCTGGTCCTGACTGAGTGTGTTGATCCAGCGAGTGTAACGCTCTGTAGATCCCTCTGGGACCCGCTGGACTCTGCAGCCAATCAGCTATCATGGAAACACACATACACAACTTTGTGAGTAAAATAAATGTTTTCGCTTCAAGAACCACCCAAAACATTTTCAGTCATTTTAGAGAAAATGCTGTATCAGAAAGAGCTTCTGTGTTTGCTTTTTTGGTAAATTGAGCTGCACAAATTTCCAATGCTTTGAGTAATTAGCCGCGAGACTAAAGGCTGAGTTTGAAATGTTATCTTGATTTTGATATTTAATAGAATTTTTTTTTTTACATATTTTTTTATTTCAGATAATAAAAAAAATCAAGATATTACTGGTAACTAATACTTCATCTAAAAGTTCTAATACATTTCACCAACTAAGGCAAACTACTGTTTCATATCATGTTTCCTTTGAGACATATACAAGCAAAAAAAGCAAAGAAAGAATTAGATCAGGGGAGGTCTTACGTAAAGAGAGAGGTTGTAAAAAACTGAAAAACTAAATATGGGCCCATTTTTTCACCTACAACTATAAAAAAAAATTACAGTTGGCACAGACACAGCCAGGTTGTTTTTTGAGGGCAGCAAGCCTACTGTCTCCATGCTGTCGCCCTTATTTTCCACACACACATGACCTATAACCCCTGACCTGCTTGGTCACAGAAAGCATCAACACCGGATACTCAGTCTGTTCTACGTGCCAACTGTACAGCAGCCCGCACACGCATGCACATGCTCACTTTCACAAACAGACATCTTTTTGTTGTCGTTGTTGTTGTTGTTGTTAACAGTGCGATTGTCAGAGAGAAAGGTAGAGGGGAGGAGGAAGAGAAGTGAGGAGAAAAGACAGGGAAGGAAGTGATTAAGCAAACGCTTAAAAGAGAACTTACAGAGTTTTTGTGCAAGATGGACGCGTCATACTGCAGACGAACTCTTTGGGGCAACATAATGTCATCCTAAAGTTAAGAAAACGATTATTTTAAAATATTTATGCCAATAACATCTGACAAGAAATGCACAATACACACAATTCTTTTTCACTTGCACTTGATGAACTATATTGGAGCTTGGTCCAAATGGTTTAGGATGGATTTTCGACGGTTAGTTTTCACAATTTTAGTATTTTTTTAACATAAAAAACTATTTTTATACTCTTGGAGGGGGTTGTCTAACTGCAATGACGGATAGGAAATAGGAAAAACAACTTGAAGTACGCAGAACAAGAGTTTATCTTCATAGTGTGATTGAGATAAAGGCTACATTTCAAGTTTAAGAGGGTAAAATATATCAGGATATCAGCAGTACCAGAAAAAAAGTCATGAGAATAAAGAGAAGTAGTTGACTGCTTTCAGATAAAGCAATCTCATAGGCACTGGGTGTTTTCTGTGAAAAGTTAGCTGAAAACAGCTGAGTTTATTTGATGCAACTCAAAAAGATAAGAGCAAATACAGCGAGAGGCGGTCAGAGGTAGGAAGGTTGTCAGATGTTTGGAGCTTTCATTTTTGGCTGTGTCAGATGAGTATTTCAGATAAGCAGCTGCAGAGGATGGTGTCAAAAACAGAGTTATTCTCATCCAACTTGATTTTCTCTTTCATGTTCGCAGCTCACCTAGACCATCAGTCGGTAACTCGACTGCTGAGATCTGTGTTTGCATGTTTTTTTTTCTGGGTAACTGAACACCCCGACATGATTTCATTCTTTTGCACACACTACTGTATGTGTTATGAAAGATATGAAGCACACTCGGTCACACCCACCGCATCCTGAAAGCACAAGTATTGTCCACGACTCTGACATATGGCCTTATTCTTTGCATATCCAACTGAAAGACAAAAGAACATTTCATGCTTTTCTGTTCTTACGGGTTTAAATATGCCTTTGTGACACAGTTACACGTGTGCTTGGATTCTTAATCAATCATCAAATGTGACAACGTGAAAAAGCTGCCAGTATGTAAAGGCTCATATATTACATTTCTGCCAGCTTGAGGGCTTTAAAATGTACTGCAAAGTGTAGTTTATTGTAAAGAGTTGCAACACAGTACATTCTACAAATAGGTAAGAGACGTAAACTTAACACATCCATCTGAAATTGGTATAAACTGCTGCAGAGTACCAGTTCCTGTTTCAGTCACAGAAAAAAAGGTTGCACTGTATTTCTGCACTTCTCCTTAATTAAGCATTCACAAGAGAAACGTCAACACGTCAACATTACAGAGTGAAAGATTTTAAGGACCAGATCTTAAACGGCACCTGATAAGCTGTTGCACCAATGGTAACTGACTTATTGTCTGCAATGCTTGTTTTCAAACGGTGAGCTGTATGCAGACCTCGCTACTAACCGGTTAACGCTTCTGACAGTCACCAAACAAAGTAAAAGTACTTCAACGCCTGTTCGACACCATTTCAATGAAACATTTTGTTCGACCCAGTAACCCTCGTGAAATGCTGAATGTGCAGATTCAGTGCGCCTGATCCCACTACTGATCAGCTGGGCCCAGAGTATAAAGGCTGTTAGAAACGGCTCATTTACTGCCAGTAAGGCCAATTTGGCAGCATTCAAGTTGCCTTGTCGTTAATGAGCTCAGTAGCTTTCACTGTTCTTTGGAGAGATTGTGTTTGGTTGAACTTTTGCCTTTGTTTTTGGTTGTTTCAGTATAAGGGCTGTTGCATGGCTGGCTTTTGTGTCGATCACGTTTATAAAAAACGATTTTACCTGTAAATAAATCCCTCTTTTTTTTTTTTTACTTTCCATTTCTCCACAGAACTTATCAATTCTCACCTCGTCACATAGTTTATTTTGGGGAATATAACAATGGCTTTCATTTGATATCTTTAGCTGCCACAAATTGTGACAGGAACTACTGGGAAGATGCCAGTCCACTAGCACTAAGGCCTTGATGCTTACCTACAAAATAAAGGTCACATAATTTGATTGGGAGAGTGGACAGATAACCGATCATATCCCAAAAGTTACTGACCTCCTTTAGGTTGTTCAGAGTTGTGACCAGAGATCACCACTGAGACGCCCCTTGCCTCCAGCCTCTCCCTCCAACCCTCCACCACTTTTTTCGAGTCATCCTAAAAGACACACATATGCATAAGAATTAAGCGATGTCTCAAACTATGAGCCAATTTATTCTTTCACTCGTGTAAATATGCCTACAAAACCTACAGTGCTTGCGTCATCAAACACTGACAGCTCCATGGATCCAGTGAAGTCTTGGACCAATATGGCCTGCAGACATTCATCCAGCCAGCATGATGCATTATACACTGGCACGACAATACTCTGAGCAAAGAAGACACAAAGAGAAAGTTTACACTCAGTTCAACCACTGCTTTAGCAACCACCACAAAAACAACAATCAAGCAGGATGGTATAAACTGGAAGTGCAGGAGGGAAGTGATCTTGAAAATGAGTAAAATTGCAACTGTAGCACTTCTTAAATCAAAAGGGCATGGAAATAACAAAAGTCAAACTACAAAAAGTCAAACCTACGATTAAGTAAATTAAAATTGCCAGTGTCAATATGTGTAGCATTTCCAGTATATTTGGCACAACTTGGTTCAGACCAATCAAGCACCTGTCTAATATCATACTGAACCTGTTAGAGCTGCCAATATAACTGACACAACTAAGGTATGGACCTGGGACCTGTGGGGGTATCCAGTGATACTTGGTGCTGATCATTTCTAGGATAGGATCTCCATCAATCAGGCTTTTTTTTATACACTTCATGTCAACCCTTCATTAGGTTCAGAAACTGGGCCTTTGGGGACTTTTTTATTTCTATGGAACAGTTATGTTTCCATCTTGACATTAGGTGCACTGTGCTGAATTGGAGGCCGTTGATGTTGGGGTGTGCTTGGTTTGCAACAACATTTGTGTGGGTGTCAAACTGAGGTTCACATAAATACTAGCACTCAATGTTTCCCAGTGCATTACACTGTAATATGTGGTTATTTAATTCATCTGTCCATCCACTATTTATATACTGTGGCTGACTAGTGTAGCCCAACAGATGCCACTTTCATTATTAACATCTGTAAGGATTTTTCCTAAAATAACTACATTTACATCAATATTAAAAGTAGAATTTACAAGAAATACTGGTATTCAAAATCGATTGAAGTTGAACCACTGGGTCTTAAAACACGTTTCAAGTCCTGTATCTCTTTAAGTCAAATCTGCTACTCTATTAGTTTACAAATTGAAACCGTGTGTAAATGCCACACAATAGAGAGAGGTTATGCTCCGTAAACAAACTATTTAGGGTGGTAATACTTGCCATATCACTGTTCATCACTTTTACTCTCCTTAATGTCAGTATCGACATGACACAATAGAGTCATCATCACCCACCACATCCACAGTGCTCTTCTCCACCTCCCGCTCTTTGCCTCCTGTCAGTGTTTCCGTGGTTCGGAGCCGCTTCGGCGGGTTCATGTCGACCTCTGACTCCCTGACCTGCTGCTCCGTGTCCTCGCTACTACTCATAGGGCAATGAAAAAGGAGCCTAACGACCGCTAACTTGAGGATATCGAATATAGTATATAAGAAAAGGCTGCAAATAATAATGTGGGTACATGGGCAGAAAGGCAGGCAGACACGCGGAATCCACGTGGATTAAAGCAAAGCCATTTTAGGACACTACTTAACATGAAGTGGACCCATTTCTAATACAAACAACACCTAAAAGGTGTCCTGTGAATTTTAACAACGGACATCGTGACAGTTTATCCTGAAAATTTACCTTAAACCCACAGTGTTGCTAGCAGTATAATAACTTCCGCAAATAAGGATTCCCGGACGCTCATTGGCTCCTGCAAAACACGGACAGACACCGGATTCGCTACGTTTCAATGTCAATTATTCTGCAGCGGTGACGTACACAAAGCGTATGGACTGCTGTTTGTTTGAAGTTACCGCGAACTGTAATGTAATGTAGAATGAGGCTTAAATATTAAATAAACTGAATATCTATCTATCTATCTATCTATCTATCTATCTATCTATCTATATATATATATATATATATATATATATATATATGTCATCAGCAGCTAATCCTTTTAATCGACTAATAATAGATAAAGTAATTAAAATTATTTTAAATGTTTACAAAACACATTTAATCATT
>VUQR01017582.1:11804-23157 GCA_015108515.1 Hemichromis elongatus
ACACAAAGCGTATGGACTGCTGTTTGTTTGAAGTTACCGCGAACTGTAATGTAATGTAGAATGAGGCTTAAATATTAAATAAACTGAATATCTATCTATCTATCTATCTATCTATATATATATATATATGTCATCAGCAGCTAATCCTTTTAATCGACTAATAATAGATAAAGTAATTAAAATTATTTTAAATGTTTACAAAACACATTTAATCATTGTTTAATAGGTCCTTCCATAAGCACAACAGTGCCTTGTGGTTGATTTGTTCTTGGCACAATAAAAGACTAAGTCATACAATCTGCTAATGCCACCGACGTGTTGTTTGCAGTATCTTAGTATCTTTAAATTTTATTTTCAAGTAAATGGAAGAAGATTTATCTAAAAACCCACTAAAGTAAACAGCTGGGTGTGTCATTCTGGTTTCTTTGTTTTGTTTGGTCAGACTCAGCACTGATGACATATAACAGTGCAGCTCTTAGCTCTCATGTTGAATAGGGACCAGATCAGTGTGTTTTTCATGTTAATGTTGGCAGCCATAGCATGGGATGTTTGTCTTGGTGAGCAGACAGAAAAACAGGATGGGCTATTGTTTTATATCATAGTTTTTATTTTCAAAAGTAACAGAATCACGGGGGAAGGTTGTCTTTATATGTAGGAATTAGTGATGCTGTAGTCATGATATCTAAATTCTGTTACAAATTAGCTCCACTTCCACTGTATAGATTGCTAAACCCTCTTGTGACTGTCAAATTAATCCTCATTTGTTTTTGTGCACTGAACCATTCAAAACCATTCATGAACAATAAAAAGACAAAAGCCCAGAGGAACCAAAGCTGCTAAACTTGTACTTTATCTACTTTAAGAAGACATAAACGGCCTTCCTCTTCTGGCTAATGTCCTGAGATAATTTGAAGTTCTGAATTTTATTGCACACACACACACACACACACTCCTTAATCAGGGTATTGCATGGACAGGATGTGGTTTAAAAACTGCTTTAAGTGAATACACACAGTGTTTATGTGTACATGCTGAGACTAATTGTTCCCATGTTACTGTAACATCTCGGTCAGGCTTAGCTTAATCTATAACTCTGAATGATCCTTTAAATTGGACAGCTGCCTCGATGCAGGCCAGGAACAACACCTAGCGTCATCAGATGAGGTCCAAACTGGGAATTATTTTTGAGTGTATGATAAATGGAATTTAGATCATATTTAGACTCAGTGCACAGATTCATTGATCCACACCTGCTACAATCACTGTTTGCTCTTATGGATGTGTGCCTGTATGTGTAATCAGCCTCTTATTCCTCTCTGCAAACGGCAGTCTCATTTAATCTATTGTTTTGAAACATGAGTCCTTCCATTACAAACTATCCATTTATCTTCACTAGAGTGTTGTGCTAAAGGCTTTGAAGCAAGGCAGATATTAATTTCTGACTAATAGAGATAGTCTCAGTGAGCCATGCACGATTAACTAAAACACAATTATCATACTTATACATTTCAGTCTTAGAGGTTCAAGCAGAGGTTATGTTCTGACTGGAAGTGAAGTTTATCTATTTCCTTGCAATGCAGGCCCACAAGGTCTCTAACAACCTAACCGGTACTTTTGCATTAGAACACAGTCTTCAGTCACACTCACAACTGTTCCCACAATCACTCACTTCTGCCTGTTTACCCCCACTCCTGCCTTCGCCAAATCAACACCACATGGCAATGTTGCATATCAAATGTGCACACCAGTTGATTTACTGTATCAGAAGGCTGAGACTGCAGCTGTTTAGATCTGTGATCAGACTGCACTTGATTTTGTTTGGACAGAAATGACAGACATTAAAGAGAAAGGGAAGTGTGCGAGTGTTTCTGGGTGTACAGGCATGATTGGATTTTCTCGATTCATTTAGTTTCACTTTTGGAAATCCACATATTTGACCTTTGGAGAGTTTGCAAGAACGCCTTTTTTTCCTTTGTTTTAATTGATCTTGTGCAGCAGCCCATGCAGATAGGAAGCTGACAAATACCATTATAAATGGGTAATAAATGGAAAATATTTAATGATAGCAGTACCTTAACATGAAAACATAACTTTCCCCTCTTAGTTCATAACACCACTCAGATTTTTCTCTGAGCAAAGAGTTGTCTGGGAAATTAAAAGTCTAATTTTCAGGGATCTGATGTTTTAAAAATGTTAACAAACTACGGTGTGAGGAACCGAGTTTCTTTACTTTTTTTTCTTGATGCATGCGCATTAAATCATACATATGAAAAGATTTTTGCAAACATCTTTGGAAAGCTAGAAGATTAACAGAGTTAATCAGTTTCTTAAATAAATTTATGTGCAACAAGTAAAATGTTTGGTTGGATTAAAAGCTTGTTTGCACATGGCTGGAGATCAGCTGCTATGGTGCAACAGTCAACACGGTGATTACTGTGAAATGGTTGAACTGCTTCTTGGAACTTTAAGTGTGCTGACTACCAGACAAGTAACCTTAGCTGTCTTAAATCCCAGGGGTGATGTTGCCCAGACTGCATTGCTGCAAAACATGCAGGGCATTAAAACAGTCCTACACAGCACTGCCATCTAGTGGTCATAGTTTAAAAGAAGGGTTATATAAAAAAACAAAACAATAATTTAGAAATTATAATGCAAACACCATCAATTTATTGGTATAATACTTAATAATACAGCAATATCATTCTGTTAAATACATATGTACTAAGCCTGTGTGATTCTATAGGCAGGCATTTCACATTCAAGTCCAGGTTCAGTGAAGTAATGACCAAACATCTCTGATTCATCTCAGATTCTCTTGTTCCTAACACTGACGTGAACAAGGAGCAGAGGAGCTACAGCTCAATAAATCATTTTATAATCTGTGATAATTTCACTTTATATCTGTTCCTTTACGTCTCCTTTCTTCCTTGTATATGTTCTCATTGTCCCATATATTTTTAATCAGAAAAAAATAAAATCACCTATTCTCTTGTTTATTTGTCAAATTCATTTTTTGAGATTGAATCGCATTGAAAGAGGGACTGTCTACCTGAGGTCCTCCTAAATCAGGGGTGGTCAATTCATTTTCCCAAAGAGCTGCATGAGAAACTGGGACTGCTGTGAAGGCCTGGGCCCTATAAGCATATACAGAGTTGACATTATTTCCCAGCAGAACTGGATTCGGCTCATCGGTACAGACCTCCAAACAGTCTTAGTTGCCCATGTGGCCTGTAGGGAAAAATAGTTGTGCATCACTCCCCTAAGTAGTGCTAACATGCACTGGTTGGGAATGCATGGTGTGTATGCTGTAGAGACAGGCATGAGGGGTGGGGGTTAAATAAGGTATCAGCGATCACTTTGGGTCCAGATTGTACAGCTGAACTTAGGCTAGGCTAGTCCAGCTTTGAATCCATCAGGATCATGTTGAGGCTTCTTATCTTGAAAGATAAATAACCGAGCTAACTTAGGATCAGATGCTATTGAGATTGCAAGGTAGCAAGGCAAAAATATATATCACAATGTATAGGTGGGAGGGAATTAATTACTTCTTGTCTTTGCTTTCTTAAATCTTACAGTACCATACTTTTGGACTTTCTCAAGTGACAGAAAGCTCAAGGTGTTGTTTGACTTTTTAAAAAAAGAGCATCTATTTGAAGAGCTCATCTCAGGTGCTCAGGAGAGTAGCGTAGTTTGGAATCCTGGGTGGGGAAGGCATTCATGCTTTCGTCGGTGAAGCAGCAGCGGTAAGGATCCTGGTGAAGCTTCGTAGACAATCAAGGTGTGTGGCTTCATCCCAGGCGTTTAAAGGAAAAGTTCAGGAGTAAAAAGATTCTTGGAGTTGTCTCTTTTGGTGGGGAAAAGGCATTAGAGGGACTGTTGAGATACACCCTGTTAGTTTGGTGCAGTTTACATGTTTGTGTCTATGCACCCTAAAGTGCGCCTGAGTGCGTGTATAGGTGTGTGTGTGTGCGAGAGCGAGCTTTTCTTCAAGAGTTCAGGTTAAGTAGCAGCTGTTGTGTCCTTACACAGACACAAATACATCCCATCCGAGTTCCATCCGAGTTTACTTCAAGTGTGCACAATGACATCAGACCAGGACCCAGCTCAGGCTCTTTTAAACTAGTCTCGTTACAGTTAGCATAGATTAACCCGAAAAGAGTCAGTTCTGTCTCCCTCTGCAGACTAGAGTTTGCAATATGTTAGAGTCTCAGAGGAAAGGGTTGTGGCTGTGTGTTTGAGACTGAGTGCGGGGTGCTGGTCGTGGAGAAAGGGGAAGCAGGGGCTGTGGGAGGTTAGAGGGAAGGTCCAGGAGTCCAGCAGGAGGTTGTGTGAAAGAAGAGGGGAGGATGGGGGGCTGGTGGAGCAGTGGAAGGGGCAGCGACGGGCTGTAGGACAGCATGTGAGGGGGCAGCGGAGACGTGGAGGATGGTCGCATTTGGTTGAGGGTGAGGCGAGGCTGGTCGCAATGAAAAGGGTTGGTAGGAGATGGTGCACTCAGACCTGTGAAGACAGAATTATGTCACTGAAAAACCTAAAACTAGCAATATCACAGTAATATTTCTGTATGTATGTAAGTTGAACAATTGCATTTTACCTGAGAGGAAAGGGTTATTGTGCGTCTTTGTAGGGGGGTTGGGGGGTATCAGAGTAGCTAAATTCACCAACGAGGCTCCCGTAGGTCCCAGAAAAGCTTCTGGAGTCCGGCACACGCGTGCAGCCGGGGCACTGAGCGGGGGTGCTAGCCGTGACAGGTCAAACATCTCCGGGCTGGCTGACTCTCGTCCGTTTACCTGGGGTTTCACTGGTGGCTCCGTTCCAAATGGATCCTGCTTGGAGTCTAGACCAGAAAATGGGTCAGACTCTGGTTTTGTCCCAAACAACTCTGCATCTACACAAGGCAGAAAAAATGAATTTAAAGAACGATAATATAACATAATGTTATATTCTATATAAAAGAAAAAAAATTACCAAATGAAGAGTTTCAGCGAGATTTAAGCTTTCAGAGCTACAAAATTGTCACAAGAAGTTCAAAACTCGTCTCTTGTAGGTAATAAACTACAGAAACTAACAGAAATAAGTACCATGCCATTACGTGACAAGCCACAGTATCACAGGTACCACAGGTATAACAAAGATCATATTGCACGATGTTATTGTTACTGCAACCACCTGTGGTACATCATATAATATGTTTCTGTCAGAATTAAATCTTACAGTAAGGCCCACAGTTCGCTGTTTTTTTTTTACAATAGTACCTGTGGGACTTGCAGGTTGAGGTGAGGACACTGTGGGAATCTCCTGTTTAGGTTTCTCCTCTTCGTGTGCAGCAAATGGATCTGTCCCATCAGCATCTGCACGGAAAAATGAGTACTGATATAAACAGCAAAAGTGCTTAATATACATGTGCGCGTGTATGTATGTGCTGGGTTTACATATCTTTGTGGGGACCACCAACCCTTATGGGGACAAAATCTGAGTCCCCACGAGTTTGAAGGCATTTTTGAGACTGAAGATGTGGTTTTAGGGTCAGGGTTACAATTAGGTTAGGGTTAGGGTTAGGGCAATAGGGTAGGTTGGATGTCCTCACAAAGATATGAAAACACGAGTGTGTGTGTGTGTGTGTCCTGATGAAAGCACCTCCATCTGTTGGGCTGTCCCGCGCATGATTGACAGGACTGCAGGAAGCAGGCGCTGCTTCCCAGGGGTCTGTGCGTGGGTTGGTACAAGGAGCCCAAGGATTGAATGTGTTGTTGGAGGAGGGAGGGGCTGTCCAGGGGCTACCAATCACAGGAGTGCTTGAGTGGACTGCTGTTATTAGAGATAAGATTCACTTTGAAGCTGCTGTTTTGAATGCACTCTTGCATCACACTGATGTCCGTGTGATGTGTCTGTGATAATCCACCTACCTACAGAGTCCCACGGGTCAGAAGAGACATTACTGGTGGGCTGAGCAGAATTCCAAGGGTCACTTGGTGGCAGAGGGGGCTCAGATGAGGATCCAAATATGTCCACTAGATCTAACATGGCAGACTACAAACAAAGAAAAATGTCTCAGGATCAAAATTGTCTTATTTGATTCCAGGTTTGTGTAACTTAATGAGAAATATTCAAAGCACCCAATCTTACTGAGGACAACCGGAGAACTCAGAGTCAGTGTGACTGTAAAATCCACCGACAATTGTATTAACATTAATGATTTCACTTTGTATTTAAATGAAGTTAAATGAATTATCTGAGGCAAAATGTATTATGTAAATATACGAGAGTCAAACTGAGTAAGAAACTATTTTACACTGAAAGTACAGAAATGTGTACTTGATGGTGTTCCAGTTAAAAGGTATTGATCTGTTACAATTTTTAGCTCTACTGAAATATAATTTTTCTTTCTGGGAAGAGAAATCTATTCAGTGTTCCAAAAAAAAAAAAAAGACAAACACAGATCTGCTTTTCGATATTAACTCATGAAAAGAAAACATCCATAGTTTTCACAGAACAATGGAAACTTTCTAAAGATGGACTGAATCTGCTGCTGTTTATTCCCTCACCAATAAAGAGCTCACTGTAGCTCACTGTAGTTCACTCGAAAATGTTTTGCTTCTTTGCAGTTATTTTTCACTGCTGCTGCTGCTGAAAACACAAACTTACCATTTCTATGAACATCTCACAGTTACAGCCCATTGCTCTATTACTGTACAGTATGATTTATTAATAAGAAAGCCGCTGCATCGGCATCTTGCATCTGCTGTTTGTGTATGTATGTTGTAATGAGCGTACATTACATAATGAAATGAAAATTGCTTGAGGTCGTTTAGAAACGGTGTCATCACTTTATAAATTTCTCAGTTTGCTGCAACACAACAGTTGCAGAAGAAACTCCTACAGGAGAGTAAACAGGAAGATATCTACCTACAGATACATTTCATCACTCTTGCCCTTTTGCTCAGAAAGCATCATGTGAAGCTTATATGTTATCTTTCAGACCCCACCCATGTGGTAAAACTATGTCATACTGGGCTGAACCTGCATTGTAATGACATGACAAGTGGAAATGTGAGTTAGCACATGGAAACAAACACCTACTTTCGTTTTGATGTATTAAAAATTTAAATGGCATAAAAAACACAGGTCACCACTGACATTTCACACAATGACATATGATCTACCACTTGAACTATGATGCCCGTGTTGGTAATTCAGACAAGCTTATTTTCCCACTGCTCTTAGTTTTTCTTTACCAGTTTTCAGTTTTATTTATTTATTCTGAATGCATGCTGCTTAAATAAATAAACCAGGCCATTTCAAATATGTTCAAATCAAGTTGTTGCATGTGGAACTTGAAAGGTAGCAGACAGAAATGTAAGTTTTATGTATTTAATTTTGTGCTTCACACATTTTTGTTAGTTCCAGTTTGACACTAGAGGGCTGCTTTCATGTGAGTCTGTTCAAAAGAAAAAGGTTTCCTGAGAGCATCTTTCATATTAATTTGAAACAAGTATGTAAGAGCAGGATTTGTCTCATTGCAGCTAATGCGGAAGCCAGTTAGAGTTCAACACTCAACATAATTGGTCACAAAGTGCAGACAGGTTCCCAGTGCAATTACACTGAAAACAGGCTTAAGAGAAAGCTTATGTAAGTTTGATTTTTTTTAAGGAGGTAGTTAAAACAAACTGTATTTTCTAATGAAAAACCAAATCTTGAGATTTTGTTAGTGAAAGAGCCATTTAGAGGTTAACTTTTCCCTTTTTGCATCTATTTTCCTTGGTTTATCTGGCTTTATGTGATGGCATAACCATGATTTACACAAGACTGCCGGGGACTCTGATTGGCTTGTTGACAGGCCAATGAGTAAAGCATACAAGATAAGAAGTATGCTTTCAGGGAAATGTCATGCTGAGCTCAAGGTTAGACACAACAGAGTCATTATCATTCAGCAAGCAACTCTTTCTCTTCTCTCAGCTTTCTATGTTTCTCTCTCAAAACTCGATCATTAGGCTGTTTTGTTGTTTATTTTATATTTTATTTTATTTTTATTTTTTGGCTTGTTGTCCATCCCTAGTCTGCAGCCTATATTCAACTTCTATCTCCAAATGCCTGCCAGCAACCACCTACAAATGCATCCGCCCACCTTTTTCATACAAATACACACTCATGTTCCATCCATGTACCCACACACATAGCATCCATCGCATACACACACATTTTTGAACTCACCTCGCGTGTCCCTGACTGGCTCTCTCTCCGGCTCTCATCCAGGGCCTTCTGTAACAGTGACTCGTCTCCTTGGCGACAGCGCTGCTCCTGCAGGGGCGGTATTGTGACATCATCAGCATTACCATCATGGCAATGAGTGCAGACCTGCACACAAAAACTGGGATTGGTAAAAGACTTTTCTGCTGCTTGGCCCAGCAGACCAAACGCGGCACTGGTGGCTGTTTTGTACTGTTGAAATATTTAGTTTAAAAGGGGAGAAGCTGGGTAAGCACAAAGCAGGGAGAAAATCTTCCAAAATTACACGTGACAATTGAAGGAGTACTTGTATGAGAAAAGAAAGGCAGTAATAATGTTAATCTCTGAAGAGAGGTAGCCAAATCTGCACAACAGAGATCCTGAAAATAAGATAGGTGGTAAAGCTGGAGAAAAGGAAGAACAGGGTTAGTAAGACTTTCATTATTCAGGACTGTAACTGCCAAAATCCAAAATAAAGAAATACACGAACAAATGAATGAATCTAAATATAATTCAACAAGCCACTAAATCTGCCAAAAAAGTGTTAAAAATAAATGTAAGTGTGAATCAATTTATAAAATGCAACATAATTGTATTTCTGTTTAAATTTGCTTCCATATTTATTTACATCACAATAATGTGTCCTATATTTACTTTCCCTTTAAATATCCCACTTAAATTATTAATTTATTCTTTTAAACTTGTGTATTATTTATTAATTTCATTCCCCGCATCTTGTCAAGTCAATTATATTCCACTTAATTTTCTGTGTTTTATTTTTGGATAATGTGCTTCTTCTTTATTCTCCAAATGAGAGAACTGTCATGTAAAATGTAAAGTTTGTTCCTGTTGGTCCACCGGCACCAGGTGCACAACACAAATGACAGCCTCTAGTCAAAGAGACTGGAGGTGCTTAGCTAATGTAGCTGAAAATAATTCTCTTAGTCTGTACCTTTAATGGCCAAGAAAATGTATAAATTAGATCAAAGTTAAATAACTAAAAAATACAAATTAGAAAAGAAATATCAAATGAATGTTACATTTTAAAAATACCAGGAAAATCTTAGAGAAAGCATGTGAGCCATGTCATCAAATGCACAAAAAGAGACACAATGTTTAATAGCTGCCCATTTTAAGCTCTGGGGTGTGTTTCTGTGTGTACCTGCACATGCTCCGTTAGGCTAAGGCTTTAAGCAATCTGTAGTTCTGTCTCCATTCGTTTCTATGGTAACAGGGGGAAGGAAGGGCTAACTGAAGGTGGGCGAATGTTCAAAATGTTTGAAACATTTTCAATTTCATTACTAGAATCATCAAGAGGCACTGAAACATGTGTGGACTGAATACAGAGGACTTGTTTGTGTATACGGGGACAAGGGCTACACCTAAGGGCATTCACATTATCATACCGCGCGTGTGTATGTGTATTGTTGGGTGTTGATTTACCTTCTGACTCTCCTCCCTGCTCATGGCTAAAGCCAGCTGGAGCTGTAACTCCTCTTCCCCGCTGGTCTGAGGTCGAGCCTGCTCCAGGTCTGAGGCAGCTCGAGGAGACGAGGACGAGGCTGCGGAGGGTACAAGTGAGGATTTTGGGAGAATGGAATAAGACTGAGTTAGGACAAACAATTGATGTGGGGATGCACAAGCAGCTCCAAAAAGATAAGAAGCACACAAAGTATGGGGCTCATTTGAATTTTTTCAGGCCTACGCTGCAGTATTGATAATCCATGAGGTTGTCCAAAGTGCTGGGTGACAGCGCAAAAAACATTTAATTAGGGATTCAGCAATGATCCTGAATTTAAATGTGTATTTTTAACTCTTGATTTATTTATTCACAACTTGCTATCAAACATTAGAAGACGGTCATTGTTCCAGATGGGTTTATTCAGAGTTTACTCACAATACTCACAGTTAAAGGACGATGGAGAGCCTCTGGAGCGGCTGAATTCCTCCCCGTATAGCACAGCCATGCTGGGCTGACTTGTGCGTCTGCCTGGGTGGTACGCTGGGGGTATACCTCCATAAACACCCCCACTCCCTCCGCTGCCTCCACCAGCCATTCGCTCCTTGGTCTTAAGGGCTTGACTCCTCTCCTGGCGGAGCCGCTCCTCGTCTCGAAGGAGGCAGACCAGTTGGCGTGCTTTTTCCCTTACGTTGGCCCCCTGGTCTCTGCCATCACGATCCACATACTGAAAGTCTCGCAGGGTCTGAACAACAAACCAAAGGCATCACAGTTAGTATAAAACTTAGCTAGCTGAGCAGACACATGGTTGCAGTTAACATGATATGATCAATAACAATGATAAATCAGCTCAGTTAGGGTTTCACAAAGCTCAGGTTCTTTTAGTTTCACTCCAATACCTGAATAGTGAACGCGTTCTCACGGCATTGCTGGGCCACCCTCTCTGATCCTGTCTTCAGCAGGTAATCCAACAGTGTTAGGGCCTGGAGTCAAATCACGATTAGCACATTGATTCCCAAATATTTTTGTAGTCGACATATTTCTGCACATTACAACTGGGATTTTCATCCAGAAGAACAACATTTAAAGATGCATGACTGTTATTCAGTGGAGCTAACGAGCGTCGGTGGATGGCCAACAAGTAGAGAGAAGCTATAGTTTACATAGATTAAACATGAGACTCAACACTTATGTCTTTTCATAAAATCACCTTGTAAACATGCCTCCAGTTCTTGCCGCTGTCATTGAGGCGCTTCCACACCATACCCATGACCTCAGCAAACGCCACCACATTGAAGGTTAAGTCAGCAATCTCTGACATGAGAGATGAGGATGGCCCCCATGGATCGTTTGAGGTGGCCTCGCGAACCTGCACGTTGGCAGAACAGGAATAATATGCATTTATGTCTGAGAGATTTCAAGTGCCTATCTGTATGATGGTCAGCAGTGAAAGAAGCAGACTTTTTGTTTTTAGTGCAACATGACTAATAAACAGTGACACTCGAAGAACATAGCACATTAATACAATACCTTGATCTCTGCTTCTGAATAGTTGTGTACAATATTCTTCACCTGCCTGCGTAGGGCTGAGGTTGTCATGGTGACAGATGATGGGGGGGGGGGGGGGGAAGGGGGGGGGGAGGGGGAAAAAAAGAAAGGGGGGGGGGG